>BDMV01000003.1:29660234-29671136 GCA_008326285.1 Oryza officinalis | reverse complement strand
CGATGCTTGGTCCGACTCCAACTTGGTCCTTCTTCTCTGCTTCGGTTCTCTCTTTCCTCTTCGAGTAGATTACGAAAATCCGCTGTTAACACATGCCCCCCAATTCCGCTTCATTATATAATGTGAAGGAATTAGCTCCGAGGAACCCATCGACTTCTTTGCTAGGGTTTGTTTGAAAACCGCACAGATCCAGGCTCATAACTTCTCACCGCCGATTTCCTTGCGCAATTCCTCATTCAGCCTCTTGCGCCTCGCGACTTCGGCGATTCCCCGGCATCCCTCTGGTACTGACCCCTTCAACAGCGACCCCCTCGACAGCAACAATGGCTTCCGCACCGTTCTACCCTTCTGAGATCCCTGTGGTGAGTCAGTCCTTTTTGAATCCACATTTTCATTTTCTTGCCGATTTCTTCAAACTAGGGTTTCTGCCTTTGCCCCCCCGGGTCATTACCTTATATTACTGTTCATATGCCATAGGTCTTCAAAAATCAAATCTTAATCCCTACCAATGACAAATCCCACCGGTTCCTTCTAGGCCCCATGGGCAACTACGACCCAACCTGGCTGATAAACGCAGAGACCAACAGAGTTCCTTCTAAACAAGCCAAGCCCAATGTTTTTTCTTAGAAGCATACCTTTAGATCCTGGCCATCAAAGCTCAATGGCTACAGAACCTGGCACAAGAGGATTGCTGCAACCAAGCAGGTTCACTGGGACGAAATAGGAATCGGCCAATGCATCACTTTGTCCCTGGCCGATACCAAAAAGAATGAACCACTCATGTCAGCGGCCACCTATTTCTGGTCTAGCACCTTGAACGCTTTCCTATTCCGGCAAGGTCTGATGACCCCAACATTAATTGACGCCAAGATACTGACAGGACTAGATATCCAATCTGAGATCAATCTCTTCAACCTCCTAAGAAACAGCAGCCATAAGTTGAAAACCAAGAAGATTGGAGGTTGGTTTGGGTACATTTCTGAGCATATGGAACAAGGATCAGTCTCAGAGGGGGAACACGTGGCCTTCCTGACACTATGGTTGGAAAGATTTGTCTTCTGTGGATCAACTTGCGGCCCCACTCTAAATTGCCAACACTTGGCTCAAGCTCTGGCTGATAAGAAACAAATCCCCCTTGGCCGATATCTCCTGGGAGCTATCTATCGGCTACTTCATACTGCCACTCAAGATCTGATGCTGAAGCAAACTGTGGCGCATGGAGGACCATGGTGGTTTATCCAACTTTGGTTAACTATCCATACCAACACCATAGTCGATTGGCCTCCATTATTGGACTCCTGCTTCCCATCGAAGTACGCCGATCACGAAGATCCCAGAACCAGAAGGTGCATGTCTTTTGGAGAAGCGGCCTCTATCTATCCTGGAGCAGATCAATCGGCCGAAGACATGTCCACATGGTTCATCCGATTCTACACCGGCCCCCCATCAATTAAGATGGACATGTTCATCTACACCTCAGACCAGGATTTTGAACTCCCTGATGATCTCCACTTGGACCAGGTGAATGATGACATGGAGTCACAGGAATCATTTATGATCAGCATCCCCCCATGCCTGCTCCCAGTAGGCATATTCCAAGGAAGAAGCACCAGCCTATCCTACGAATTCTACAATCCCATGGTGGCTGCTAGACAGTGTGGGCTTGGACAACTCCCCATCAACTTATACTTCCATAAACTCCTAGAGAGCAGGGGCACGGTCTCATCAGCGCTGATCATGAGTAAAGCACTGGAAATTGAAATCCCAAACCTGGGTGACTGTGACCGATTGCATCTGAGCGCCTTCATCCACATCAGCTTCCAAGCATGGTGGCAAGAATGGGCTGCTCATATCTTTCACCAATCGGCCAGATTTCATCTAACAGAGCTTATCCAGGATATCAGCCCTCAAGTCCCTGACGGCCCGATTCCATCCGTGAGCAATAGTGGACAGAAGATATCATATGCAATGGTCCTGGCTCCATCGGGCAATTCTATTCTGGAATCGGCTATCGGCCTTACTGCCCCAAAGGTCTCATCGCTGCTCCAAGGGCCGATAGCTAAAGAAACCACCAAAAGGAAGGCGCCAGCAAGGGACAAACCCCAAAAACCTGTGAAAAAGTCCAAGGTTGCCGACCAGGCCGATCCTATCCGATTAGACCCCTTCGTAGAAGAGTTTCTGGACGACCAAGTAATGGAGGAGGAGGTCGATGCAGCTACCGCCGATGTGCCTGAAGAAGAAAATCCATCGGCCGAGACTACTAAGGAAACATCAGCCAAGACCACCGCAATCCCACCGGCCGATGACCAAGCCGACAGCGCCCAACCAAGGAAAACCAGGCATGCAATCCACAAGGTAGCACATTTCCTTTGTTGAATTTATGCAATCTCCTTCTGTTGGTACGTTACATCTCGATCCCTTGTAGGTTCTTGCATCGTCTTTGTTGAAAGAAAGAACTCAATCGACCCCTTTGGCAAGAACTAAGAAGGCAACCTTGCAAAGGCGCGAACGAGCCAAGGCCCGATTGAGAACACCTTCTCCTTCTCCACCACCCTCTCCGATTGCTTCGGTAAGAGTTAATCTTTATATTATTCCTCTAGTAGCATAGATTTGATTACCTCTTTCCTGCCTTTCTTCAGCCGCGAGCTCCATCACCTGCACCACATTGGCCAACCCCCTCGCCCACTGTCTCAAGACAACAAAAGGAGGTCGATGCGGGCACAGCTGATGTCCAATCACAGGTAAGCCAGATCACTTCGAATCCCTTGCCGATTTCTTGTCTGACTAGGCTGACCATGCCCTATGTTGATATTTACAGAACTTAGCCCATATGTTTTATTTTGATATCGGCCAATTCCTTGATGATGAGGACAAAGAGCCACCCATCACAGCCAAGGCGTCGATCTCTGACGAACTGAAGAACCGGCTGTCCGACATCGCCAATCGGCTAGAGTCATCACTGGAATTCTTGGTGGAGGATTGCACTCCCATCAGGATCAAAGTACAAGAAATTCAAGACCAACTGCCTGAAGACCTGATGGAGAACCTGACACCGGCCATCTTCTTGGAACAATACCGATTCAAGCTCCACAAGGCGAAAGAAAGAATCGCAGAGAGGCGGGAACGTGAAAGCTTGGAATCGGCCTTAACTACCAGCAAAGCTCAAGTCAATTCTGACAAGACTAGATTGGATGAGCTGGCTGTTGAGCCGATTATCCTAAACAATAGGCTTGAAGAACTCCGCCGTCTTGAAGCAGATTTGGTACTGAAGCTAGAAGCTACCCGCAAAGAAATCAAAGAAGTTGAAGCCGGAATAGCTGCATCACCCAAGGCCATAGAAGACCAAACGGCGAAGCTGAAGACATCGGCCAAGTACCTTGCAACCCTGAGCAAATCTTTGAAGCCAATCCCAGAGTCGACGGCCGATGACGCCCAAGTAATAGAAGACATTGACCATATCCATCGTAAGACCATTGCAGCTATTGAAAACTTTATAAGGTGATGTAATATTTGTTGTGTCCTTCTTGTAAACAGATAACCTCCTGCTTTGATTATCATAAATCTCATCGGCCAATCAGCCGAATTTGATCTGAATAAATCTGAAGAAGTTCAAGCTTGAAAATTTTTTTTGAAGTCCATAAACCTAGATCAATCTGACAAACTTGAAGAATCTTGAAGAAAAATCTTGAAAAATTTCGCGCTTGTATATATATATGCCCCCCAAATTTTGGAAGATGAGGGCTCATGTTGTAAAATTTGAACTAAGGGCGATAATGCATATCGGCCATCTAAAGACGATGTGTACCACATCAGCTATTATCATAAATCGGCTGGCAAGCCGATCATGAATCGATCCAGACGTTGGGATGATATTTCTTTAAGTATTTGCCGTTAAGGGCTCTTCCATAAATTTCTCCATCTAATCCTTTGAGTAGATAAGCATTATGGGGAACACATCGATGAGTCTAAAAAGGACCTTCCCAATTAGGTGACCACTTGCCGAATTTATTATCTTTAGAACCGATCGGCATTATTAATTTCCAAACAAGATCCCCTTCCTCAAATGACTTGGAGACAACTTTCTTATTATAATGACAAGCAACTCGATCTTTATCTCGCTTTATTTTCTCCAAAGCCCGCAATCGGACGTGCACCAAATCATCTAACTCATCAACCATAAGATTATGATACTCATCGGCTATTAAGTCGTCTTGCAAAGCAATCCTTCTTGAGCCGATGTTGGTCTCCCATGGCAGTACAACTTCATGTCCATAAACCAGCTGATAAGGTGGCACTTGAATTGCACCATGACAAGTCATCCGATACGCCCACAGGGAATCGGCCAGCCTGGTATACCACCGTCTCGGCTGTTCGTCAATTTTTCTCTTGATCAACTTAATTAAAGTCTTATTAGAAGCTTCTGCCTGCCCATTAGCTTGTGCATAATATGGAGAAGAATTTAGTAGCTTGATGCCCATGCTGTCGGCAAACCACACAAACTCATCGGACATGAAAATTGATCCCTGATCTGTAGTCTATGTTTGGGGTAACCCAAACCGATATATAATATGCTCCTTGACAAACTGAATTGCATCCTTGGAATCAACCTTCTTAAGAGGGATGGCCTCAACCCACTTTGTGAAATAGTCGGTAGCCACTAAAATATACTTGTGGCCTTTGCTCGATGGTGGATTAATCTGACCGATCATATCTATACCCCATCCTCGAAACGGCCACGGCTTTATGATTGGATGCATAGCCGATGCCGGTGCTCTCTGGATTGACATCCTTTATAATACTTGAAACAATCCTCTAGCATTGTAGGCCAGAAATATCCGGCACGCTTCAAAAGCCATCTCATTTTATGGGCCGATTGATGGGTTCCACAAATCCCTTCATGTACCTCGCTCATAACAATTTTGGCCTCCTCTAGACCTAAGCACTTGAGCAAGACACCATCAATCGTCCTGTAATATAGATCATCATCTAACAAGACATAATGCAAGACTTTGTACTTCATCTGTCGCGACGCCGATTGAGAAGGGTTTTTCAAATAATCAATGATAGCAAACCTCCAGTCGTCAGCATCCACGGCAGCAATCTAAATTGGAACATCTTTGGCCATCGGCCTGTATCCTGATGCCCCCTGAGCTAAATCATTGGCCTCGAAGTTTTGTTTCCTAGGTATATGCCTCATCGTCACAATCTTGAAAACCTGTAGCAACTCCTTGCACTCCTCATTGTAAACTCTGAGAACATCATTTTTGCATTCATACTCCCCGGAAAGTTGATTGATTACCAGCTGTGAATCACCAATGATTTCTACGGAATCGGCCTCGACCTCTTGTAATAACTGCAAACCTTTAAGCACCGCTTCATATTCTGCTTGATTGTTAGTATAATAAGGCTTGATAGTAAAAGCGAACTCGAAGCTTGCCCCGCGAGGGGATATTATGACCAGGCCGATACCGCATCCATGCCTGCAAACAGATTCATCAAAATACAATGTCCACGGCACAATGTCTGCATATGCAATTGAACCGTCTCTGTGTTGGACAATGAAATCGGCCAGAGCTTGTCCTTTGATTGTTTTGGCCGATTCATATCTGAGGTCAAACTCTGTTAAGGCAAAAATCCACTTCCCAATTCTCCCTTTTAAAACAGAGGCCGATAGCATGTATTTCATCACATCGGTCTTACTTACCACAATGCACTCATTGGAAAGTAAATAATGCCTCAACTTAGTACATGAAAAATATAAACATAGACATAATTTCTCCACCGGCGTGTACCTTGTTTCAGCATCTAACAACCTCCTACTGAGATAAAAAATAGCTCTTTCTTTGCCGTCAATGTCTTGAACCAGAACTGAGCCAATGAATTTCTCATCGGCCGATAGGTACAGCCTGAATGGAACCCCTTTCTGTGGAGGGATTAAAACTGGAGGGGAAGTTAAATATTCCTTGATATCATCCAGCGCTTTTTGTTGCTTATCACCCCATACAAACTTTTGATCGTCCTTTATCTTCAACAATGGAGTGAATGACTCTATCCTGCCTGATAGGTTTGATATAAAGCGCCGGACAAAGTTAATCTTTCCGAGCAGAGATTGTAACTTGGTCTTGTTGGTTGGAGGCTTGATATTGTTTATAGCATCAATGTTCTTCTGTGTAATCTCGATTCCTCTTTCATGGACCAAGAAACCTAAAAACTGACCGGCCGATACGCCAAAGGCACATTTGTTAGGGTTCATCTTTAAACCATATTTCCTTGCTCTTTCTAGTACCTTGCGTAAATCGACCAACTGCATATCGTACTCTTTGGACTTCACAACAACATCATCGATGTAAACCTCAATCAGTGAGCTGATGAGATCATGAAAAATATAATTCATAGCTCTCTGATAAGTAGCTCCAGCGTTCTTCAAGCCGAAAGTCATGACAACCCACTCATATAGGCCGATTGCCCCCGGACACCTGAAGGCTGTTTTGTGAATATCTTCTTCGGCCATGAAAATCTAGTTGTAGCCTGCGTTCTCATCCATGAAACTGATAATCTTGTGTCCAGACGTGGCATCTACCAGCAGATCGGCCAACGGCATTGGGTACTTATCTTGTGGCATTGCTTTATTCAAGTCTCTGAAAGCGATACACACCCTAAGCTTGCCGTTTTTCTTTAACACTGGAACTATGTTAGAAACCTAGTCCGCATATCGGCAGGGTCTAATAAAATTGGCGTCGTAAAACCTGGTGATCTCTACTTTGATAGCTTCGTGCATATCGGCCTTAAATCTCCTATGAGCCTACTTAAATGGCCGATAGCCTGGTTTGATAGGTAACCGATGTTCTACGATCGATCGGCTTAACCTGGCATCTCATGATATTCCCATGCAATACAGTCTATGAATTCTTTCAAAAGACTTATCAAATTATTCTTATATTCCCTTGGCAGGTTAGCACTTACATATGTCGGCCTAGGCCTGTCACCTATTCCTATATCAACCTCTTCGAGCCACCGGGCGTGCCAAAAGCGTGTTGGCATAGAATTTCGACCCGCCTTGCAATCAAACGGGTTCCACGTTTCCACGGTGGCCTGGAAGGTCTGCTTAACTCCAGTGTAGGTCCAAAGGCTTGCCTAGGTGCGTGTAGGGCGTGCCAGTTGATTTGATCTACAATCAACAAGATAAACAAGTAAACCAGGTTAGAAAACAATGACCGATCGGCCGATAGGCCGATGTCGCATTCAGTTACTTTGAGGAAATCGGCCTCCCAAACTCGTCCAGACAGGCAATCGATTCCCTCCATCTCCCAAACTGCGAGATCGGCATTGGCTACGTGGACTGACCGATCAGCCTGCACGATCTCGACCTGGTCCCCTTGCCATTGTATAAGGCATTGGTGTATTGTTGAAGGGACACAACAATTTGCGTGGATCCAATCCTGTCCCAACAACAGGCTGTACGAACCCTTTGATGTGCAACGGCCGGAGGTGCCTGTAGCTGGTGTCAGCCGGCTTGTCGAATACGGCTTGGTCTGGTGACAACTGGAGCCTAGCCGAAGATTGCTCTGTCTCGTCGTCGGCTACTGCTTCATCGGCCATCCGTACGCTGTATTCTGCTGGTAATATGAAAACCATGTTAACACAAGCTGATGTTATGCCTTTACCTTTTGCAGACGCAGGAGCTCGTGCTGATTTCAAGGTGCCTTCATCGGCCTTGACCACCGTAGATTTTATCCTCCACTCTTTTTTAGTCCTGGTGGGCCGATGGGCGGTTGTCGCTTGCTGCTCCTGGACCTGCTCCTTCTTCCTCAGCCTCTGTACCCGTCGTTTTTGGGTCTTGGTAAACATGTCGCTTGGGCACCATTGAGGATTATGGGGTTGATCATCGTCTTCGTCGTGACGATCTTGGTGCATCGGCCCTAGCCTTTCGTGCACAGATTTTCTTTGCTTGGCTGGCCGATGCGCTTGCCTGCTTGAGCTGCCCTGATGAGGGTCTTCTGTGTCATTGCACGCAGGACACTCTTCAATCGTTGGCAACCTCATTCCTTCGTTCCAACAAAACCGGAAGAACTCGCACTCCCAATGAGGCTCATAGGATCTATCTTGGTCAGAGTACTCTTGTGCTTGCTCCTCTTGTCTTCGCTGGTACTTCTTGATCAGGCCCTCTAAAGTCTGATGAGGTCGCTTATTGGTCCGATAGGCATCGCTATCGGCCCTGTCTGCCCGCACCATGTTAACTGGGAACGGGTGTCCTTCTATCTTCATCGGCCACTTGGCTTCATCAATCTTGATCCTGCCTTGCTCGATGGCCGATTGGATTTGCTACCGGAAGATCTTGCATTCATTGGTGTGATGCGAATATGTGTTGTGCCACTTGCAATATCTTCTCTTCTTGATTTCTTTGGCCGATGGTAGTACATGACCTACTGGCAGCTGAATCTGCTTTTCTTACAGGAGTAGATCGAATATTTTATCAGCCTTGTTGATGTCGAAGTCGTACTTGTCCTATTTGTCGCCCTTCTTGGCCCATTGGCACGTTGTCGACTTCTTCATCCGGGCCCACTCGGCCAAGTCAACGTCGGCATCATCTTCATCGTCTTCGTCGGAGGCGTACTGATAGATAGTATTGATTTTCTTCGAGAACTTCTTCGCCTCCTGAAACCTTTACTCATGGGCCGATACCCTCTGCGCTAGCTGAGCTAGGCTATCAAGTTCCTGTGACGAGAACCTTTCTCGTATCGGCCCCAGTAGTCCCAGGAACGCCAAATCGGCCAGTTGGGAATCGGTCAAACTAAGGCTGTAGCACCTGTTTCTTACGTCCCTGAATCGTTGAATGTATTCCGGGACCGATTCGTCAACCCTCTGCCTGATGGCGGTGAGATCGGACAGCTTCATCTCTTGTACGCCGTTGTAAAAGTATCTATGAAACTGTTTCTCCAGGTCGACCCAACCTCTGATGGAGTTGCAGGGTAAAGAGGAAAACCATGTAAACGCTGACCCTGACAAGGAGAGAGGGAAAAATCTCACCCTCAACGCCTCCACAGCCGATGCCTCACCACACTGAGCTAGGAACCGGCTTACATGCTCATAAGTGGAGACATTATCCTGCCCAGAAAATTTGGAGAATTCTGGGATCTTGTACCGATTTGGCAACGACACTCTGTCGAATTCCTCGGGATATGGGTGACGATACACCGTAGAGCTCTCCTTGGGTTTCAAGCCGAACTGATCTCGCACCACCTCGGCTATCATGTCGGCCCAGTATCCTGCAGGCTGGTGTGGGAAGTCCTGGTGGTAGGACTGCTGCAGGCCCTCTGCCCGATATTGCCTGGGGGTGTACGGTTGGAAGTGATGATTCAAGTTCTGTGCATCGTACTGCCCTGCAGTATAGTGCTGGTAGCCTTGCGGCGCATTGTAAGCAGTCGGTGGCGGAAGGTTACTGAACACGGGGGCATGAGGTTGTCCGGCCGATGGCGGGTTTACTGGGACTTGCTGCATCGGCTCGATCACCGGTTGTTTCCCCTTTGTCCATTGCGCAAATTGTTCTTCCGTGACGTGCTGGGGACTTCCTCCTGCCTGCTTGGCCAGGACCAGTGGCATGGTTGGCACCGGCTGAGCCGATGGAGGCGGGATCGACGCCGTTGGCTGTGGGGTTGAACTCAAATCGGTCCTCAGGGTCCGATAAGCAGGGAACTTGTTTTCAAGCAAGAAAATCGGCCCTTGAGGTTTGTACTGGTGAATTGAGCTATCTAGGATTGATTTGACCGTATTGGTCAATGTATTCACCAGAATCCCCGACTGGTTGATTAGCGTAGTATGGACTACGGAGTCGATGCGGTCTTGCAATGTCGGTGCGGCGTTCTCTTCAGTTTTGACGGCGTGGTCATGGGCTGCTGCCGACGTGCTGGCTCCGTCTCCAGGGCTCAGCAGTGCCATCTTGGTTTTTTCAATTAGGGTGCCTTGCCGAGTCCTGGAGTACGTCTGCAGGTACATGTTCCGGAATTGCTCGACCAGCTTGTCCATCTCAGCTGTTTGCTCGTTGTTGAGCTGGTCGACGGTCACGGAGACGACGTTCTCCTCAGAGACCTCGTTTTGCTTTGACATGCTGCAGTGATCTTCTTGTTGTTGCAAAGCTTGTGTTCTTGAGGTCCCACCGGGCGTGCCAAAAGCGTGTTGGCATAGAATTTCGACCCGCCTTGCAACCAAACGGGTTCCACGTTTCCACGACGGCCTGGGAGGTCTGCTTAACTCCAGTGCAGGTCCAAAGGCTTGCCTAGGTGCATGTAGGGCGTGCCAGTTAATTTGATCTGCAATCAACAAGATAAACAAGTAAACCAGGTTAGAAAACAATGACCGATCGGCCGATAGGCCGATGTCGTATTGTCGTGGCCCAGCCGATAGGGCAAAGCTATATCGGCTTACTCGTGATAAAGCTAGATTNCTAGATTAAAGCATGAATCTAATCTTATCGGCCTTCATCAACATACTAATGTCAATTAATGGCATCGGCCGATAAGGGATAATAAAGATAACTACAGTAGCTAGTACTCTAATGTGAATCTATATGAACTAATCAACCAATATAAACATATTGATCACAGATAAACCCTAAAGAGTAATCTGTAATAAATACATTTATATTCATCAATCCATTCATGTAGATGGCAGACACACATAAAAACTTTAGGATAATCATATGTATCAGGTAAGACTGGCTGAAACCCCAGTGTTATCCTTAATTACAACCGAAAACAGGCTTCGAGTTAAATCTCAAAATAGGACTAAGGTCGATAGCAACTCAAAGTGTGAATTGAGACTTAACACAAAGAAAATCAAGTCGTTGATTGCTTTTGGGGATGGTAGATGCATTGAAAGATCTAACCAAGCATAGTAATTAAACCG
>BDMV01000003.1:29539214-29660134 GCA_008326285.1 Oryza officinalis | reverse complement strand
TGATTGCTAATAGAGATAGCGTCGGGGTTTCAGCCGATCTTACCTGGTTTAATTATCTTGTTATCTTGATATATTAAATCTGCCCTTTATATCGAGATATTAACTTAGTAAAATATATTGAGCTTGTTGTCAAATCTGGTTAGGATCATCTTAACATTAGTTTGACAAGTTGTTTAATATATTTTGTTCATGATAATATCTCTGTATAAAGTAGTATCGGAGTACTAGCCGATACATGTTAGATTTACCTAATCGGCTATGCTATGAATATGTATAATCTATACTTTATAATATATTTAGACATAAGTGATTCATACTGTCTCGGTGCCCTATCCGATCTATCCCAATCACTTGGTTTAAATATATTCTGAGACTTAGATTATATTTTGTTGATATCTACAGTCGATTGAGTAGATTTAGCTTTATCTTGCTTTATCTGTTATAGCCGATTTAATGCATCTTGCATCGGCTCAATGCTCAATGATATGTCATCGGCAAGCCAGTCGGTCGGCTATCATTGGTGGATTTAACTGCGTTTTCTTTCTTTGTTTCTTATTGGTTGCAGGATCAAACCAATTGGCACGCCTAGAACCCGAAAGAAATCTTTGGACCTGCACTGGAGTTAAGCAGATCTCCCAGGCCAGTGTGTGTTTTTACATCAACAGGCGCGTAAACACATTTCTTGTCCTGCGTAGATTCAAGTGCTATAGCTACATAAGTAGCAACATCGAGAATCTTTTCCTGATGCCTTTGTTCTATATATGCGTCCCTCTCTTGCCGCGTCATTGCCTGAACATGTGCCGGTAGCTTGTTCTCGTCTAGCAGGTAGGTGTGGTTCGGCTTGCTTATCCGGCACGGGTTTAGGTAGCTGTCACGCCCGGAAATTCACTACCAGAATTTCCAAGACTGAATGTGTATTAAAATCCCTGTCCAGGACCAGCCAGGGTACACAAACGACAAAGTTGACATACAGTTCCACGTCTTACAAACACCATAAAAGTCTTACAGAAAATGCAGCGGAAAAAGAAGACCAACTAGACTAAACTAGAACAAGACTCCTGCAGCGGGCTAGCACCATTCCACAGGCATCCTCGATGGCGGACGAAGCCTACTCCTCTGAGAAACCTCCATCAGACGCATACTCCTCTTCTGGTGTGAGGAAAAATTAAGCAAGACTGAGTACTACCCACTGTACTCAACAAGTCATACCGGAAAAGGGAGGTATGATGCAGGGTATTCCAAAGGCAGGCAAGGGTTTATTTGCATAAAGTAAGCATTTCAAAACAGTAGTTGAAAGCAGTAGTAAAATGTTGGATTAATTGATCAATATTAAACCATCATTGTCCAACGCTACATCCATGTTGCGACAGGCCCAAACCAACCATCTGAACTAAACCAGTTCCAGTAAATCCAACTATTAAGAAGGTGGGACTAATCACGGTGAATCTGGTTGATCGCCCATAACCGCGGGCACAGCTATTCGAATAGTTCTACTCTAATCAGAGGTGTACATCTGTACCCACAAGACACAGCCTCAACATCATGTCAACCATGCGTCGCGATACTGGAGAGTACCCAAATAGAGACTGTGACAGGACCCTTCGCACAACCCCCTCTAACCAACCGTACCACACCACAGGTTTCGCCCCCACCTTTATGTCCAAGGTAGGCAGCCCCCTCTCGTGCCACGGTGAATCCGGCAGCCGATCAACGGGTAAATCCCCCGCCGACCCAACTCCATCACGCCCACCCTATTCTGGTACGTCAGCCAGATACAGCTACACTACAAGTCCAGCCGTTGCCCACGCTGGCTTGTGGTACGCACGGTATTTCTTCCAGGGTTTCCCGTGAACCGGTCCTTAATTGCTATGGGTGCTTCCATCAAAACCATGCACCCACAGCCCACCATTAGCATATTTTTATTAATTATTATTACCATGGTGGCTCCTAAACCAAAGTGTCACCATAGGGACTACATTAAATAATTATTTAGTGTGATCCCCCTTAGTGAGCTAAGTTAGCTAAGCATGGCTAAGCATTCCTACACCAGAGAATAATTAATTAATTACCCCAGCTATCAAAGGTACGTGATAATCAATATAATTGGCTGAGTACAATAGGTAATAACCCACATGAAATGACATTGCGAAATAATGCAGTGTTTACGGAAAAATAAGACATTTGTAAATATAGGTACAATATGATCAATGTGAAGCATGACTTGCCTTACTCTTGAGCTAAAGCAACTTCTGCGACGATCTCGAAATAAACGGGCGCGTCGGAGGTATCGGAATCTATGCGACAAACAAAGCAAACAACAATACATGCTATAAGCCTACTGAAACAAAGCACAAAAGTATTTTTAATGCATTCTCTGTATTTTTATGAATTTAATGAAATTTGAATGGACTTAAACGGAGCTCGGATGAATTAGTTATGAATTTTTGAAGTTATCTGTATTTTTACTATAGAAAGAAAAACCTTAATTTATTTATTGCGCAATTAATCCTAGGGCTGGCGTCAGCAGCTAGGGCTGACGTCAGCGGCGGCGGCGGTTGCTCCACGGGACCACGGCGCCGCGGCGCACCACGTGGCGCACGCGTGGCGCCGACGCGGCGGCCACGCGGGACGGGAGGGGGACGCCCGGGATCGGCTCGACTGGCCGATCCAACGGCCTACACGCGCGGGCGCTAGGGCGACACGGCCCGAGCTCGACCGGCCACCCATGGCGAGCGGCGGCGGCGCAGCCGGAGCCAGCGGCCGAAGGCAGCGAGCGGTTGCGCGGGAGCGGCGGCGGGCGAACGAGGGTGCGCACGGCGGCGGCCGAGCGGCGGCGGCGGAGCGAGGACGCGCACGGCGGCGGCCGAGCGAAGAGAAAAAAAGAGAGAGAGAAGCGGTGGCTCACCGGAGGGGAAAACGACGACAGTGGCGGCGATGCTAGGGTTGGCGAGAGGCGGCGGTGATTGGGGAAAAGAGGAGAGGGGAGCGCAGCGAAGGGTATTTAAAGGGGATCCAGGGCAAAGGTGCGCGCGTGGGCTCCGGATTTCTCGCCGGAGTTCGGCGCGGCCGAAGAGAGAGAGAGATTCGGCCACGAATCTCGCCTCCACGACGCGGGGAAAAGCGGCGCGAGGTGGGGGAGCGGGCGCGCGTGGCGCACAGGCGACGCGGCAGGGGGGTGTGGGACGGTTGCGGGCGCGGGGTGCGCGGGGAAGGCGGGCGACGTGGGCGCGCGTGGGCGGCGGCGGCCGTCCGCGGGGAAGACGGCCCGGGCATCGGCCCCACCTGTCGGTGGCCCGGGGCGGAGGAGGGAGGCGGTGCGGGCCTCGGGCGGTCTTGGGCCGGCCCGAGAGGGAGAGGAGGGGGCGGCGGGAGCGGCGCGGCGGCTTGGGCCGGCCCGTTAAGGGAAAGGGGCGTGGTGGGAGAGGCGCGGCGGCTTGGGTGGACTAGGCCGACGGCCCGAAAGGAAAAAGAAGAGGAAAAAGAAAAGGAAAAAGAAAGGAAATTTTCTGGGATTAATTAAAAGCCGAATTTGATTTTAATTGGTTTAAAATTATTTTCAGGGCTCTAAAAATTCCACTAAAAATCCTGTTAATGTATTTTGACATGGGGAACTCAAGAAAAATTCCACCTTGCCATTTCCACTTCTTTAATGCATTAATTAATTGGATTTTTCTCCAGATTAATTAAGCAATTTCTCAGATAAATTATTAAATTCGATTTTTACGATTTGGGAAAACTTCAGGGTGTGACAGTAGCCGACAGGCTTTCGCATCGCTTCGGCTTCCGCGTAATTCATCCTTCAAAAAATGTAAGGTCAAATTAGGTACGCACATAGGTACAATGATTTATTGACACGTTCCAGTCATGCACTTACAGACACCAGATGCCGACCAAATTGGCGTCGAGCCTCTTTCGACGGTAGAGGGCATGCATATCGGAGAAATGGACTTGGAATAGGCATGGCCTGCTCCAAAAGATGTTCTCCTGCACGGCAACTGTGAATGATGAAAGGCCTTTTATGGTGCTTGCCCTGATGTGCCATTCATGCCACCTCCTTAGTTGCCATGGTCCTTCTGTTAGTTGCCAGGCATGGATGAATGGTTGGCCATTCTGAAACTCATGCGGCACATCTGGGCAGTTGATATAATTGAGATAATCTTCCATGGTTTGCTTGAGGCCTGTTAACTTTCTGTCATCAAAATCGGCATCTTTGATATCTTTGTCCCTTCCTTGGAATGCCGTTATCATATATCTTTTCTTTGATTCACTTTTCCTTTGTGCTTGTGTGTCCTTACCATCACTGGCACATCGGCACCCTTAGGTTCCTCCGGTTGCGATGGCTATGGTTGCGATGGGTCTAGTTCATTGGGCATTGTCCGCTCAGGCCCTGATTGTGCACGTTCTGATTGCTGTGCCGGAGGCACTTCCTGAACTTTTACTTCTGATTGATCCTTTTCAAGCCCTGATTGTACTTCTGTCTCCTTTTCAATTGGAGGTGATGCAATAGCAGGCTCTTATCTTGGAGGTGATGCAACTAGATGATCTGATTGCGGAGGTGATGAAACTGGAGGATCCCTCGGTTCTTCGTCCCTTGGTGGACGAGACGGTGACACCGGTATCCTTGGTGGATGATCCGTTCTATCCGTTGACCCTAGTTGAATATCATTCTTGTGCCACAGTACAAACTTGTCAACGGCATCTCCAAGGAACACAATCCCCTCGGGTGTTGGAATGTCGATCTCGTGCATCCGGTGAGCCTCATTGACCGTCCGGACCTCTATCTTGGCATAGTCATCCGGAATGTCTTGGCAATGGAATCTGCGGCCCGGTATGAACCTCCCAGTTACAACCTGTATTTTCTTTCCTGCCCTGCCGACCGGAATCAAGAGCTTGCAAGGAGTATCCTCCATTACATCGTCCATCGGATAGCTCGGATCAGGCTGCAAAACGGCACCACCGTGCATCATATTCTGGCTCCAATATCTATGGCATTCCTCACGAGCTGCTGCCCTAGCCTGGGATTCTATCTCCACCTTATAGCGATCACGCTTCTTGTAGGTATGAGCATCCTCTTTGAATCCATCCTTCCAGCTAGTCTTTGAGGATACTCCCCGGACACGGCCAGAGTGCTCCAGGTTGCCCAACGCATAGGTCAGCTCGTCCCGGTCTCTATCTGGCACGAACATCCCGGCCTCTTGTTGCGTGACGATGTTCTTCATCTTGACAACTACCTCCAGGAGCTTTGGATCCTTAAAGACTACATCCTCCTCCGGGGTGAAGGCCGGTGTTCTTGCACGCACCCAGTTCCTGGTTCGTGGGTTGTGATTTTTCATAGGAACTGGTTTCCCAGCCTTTTCCATCTCTTCATCTTGTTTTGTCCATTTCTTAACTGCTGGACGGTAACCGGTCAATCCCAAACGATGAGGATATTCATTCCTTCTTTCCAGTTTAGACATCCTCTGGCTCTTCTCCTTTTCCTCCGCCGATGTCTTCAGGGCAACGAACTCATCCCACTGGGCTGGTGTTATCTTTCCGTACTCCGTAAACGGCATGCGTCCCTTCTGAACATATTTCTTGTTAAGGTCTGTTTTCCAGTTCCGCCACAGCTTGCCCATGGTCTTGAGTGCATAGACCTTCGCTGCATCGTCGTCTGTCCCTTGTGGATACTCAAACCTGCTTTGCAGCGACATCCAACAGCTGTTCTTTCTAGTGTTAGGAACTTTCTTCCAATCCTTCCATGTGATCTCCATGATATCTCTAACTATCTCCCCGCATTGGTTGCCATACTTGGAACATGAATCTTCGGGTGATAGGGGTTCCCCTTTCTTACTGATCCGTGTCAGCACGCTGACTTCTTTCAACAACATGTTCTTCCCTCGCTCGCCCCTTCTTTGCTTGGGTTTACTTAAAGCTGAGACGCGCACGACAGCTCTAGCTTCGGCTTCCGCTTCGGGTGCGGCTTGGGCTTTCCTTTTAGATTGGCGTGGAGCATTCTTCTATATTTGCATTTCACGTGACATCGGTTATAATCCATATATATACTTAATACGATCGAAACTAATCATATATAATATGTTACGTACCACCGGTTCGCGGGGGATGTAGTCGGAGTCGACTTCTTCATTGTCGCTCCCACCCTTTTTCTTCCTTGCAGGAGAAGGATGGGGGTCACTCGGCGAGTGATACGATCCACTCCCTTCCTCACCGGATCTTGACGGCGACGATTCCTCTGCGACTACTTGTGTGCAAATATCCTCCTCGACCATCGGTGGAGTTTGCTTGCCCTTGGCACCCGAGGGTTGCGCTTCGGTCGGTTTTTCCATTGATATCCTTTTAAGGTGAGTTTATATTAGATGCGGAATGGAATCGTTACATCTTTCTTAAAAGAGTTAAAAAGGAAAATAAATCACTACTATAACTGAGGGGGGAATTAAATGACTTCATTAGATGGTATTTGCTTCTATTCCATACTCTCTCTGTTCTAAAAAATTTTAATTCTAGAGATAATTCTAGATACATACTAATTCCAAGATAAATAGAAAATTGACTAATAAATTCTCTTAATAAATTAGAGAATTACACTACGAACAAGTAATATCATCTATTGACACCATTGTTTCTACACTACGAACAAGTAAATTATATTACATTGTAATTACATGAACTTTGAAAGTTTGGCCCAAATAAAAAATCAAAAATAGATTTTTTTTTACCGGATGGACTATACTCCTTCTATTTTTAAATATACGAGATTCTTGGCCTTTTAAACATGATGTTTGATTATTTATCTTACTTAAAATTTGGTACAAGTATGAAAAATCGAAATCATGCTTAAAGTATTTTTAATAATAAAACAAGCTATATGAATTATCAAACATCGTAAAACACTATATATATAAAAGAATTAGAGTCAACAACACTATATATTTAAAAATAGAGGTAATACGATGAAGGATTAATTAAACCTCGTCCTATGCATAATAAAAATTTATCATAATCAGTTTTTTTTTCTATCAAAAGAACAGGGGATCTTGAAATGCTCTTTTAAGAAATGCGACAATTCCAGCTCCCAGATACATGAGCATTTCACTTGTTCATAGTCGTATATATGACATCAAGCACAAATTCGCTCGATCGATTTACACAGTACAAGCACATCATCCTTATTCCTTTCCTTTGTACAAATGTGCAATATACCACCAAGCATCATGTTCATTCCACCACTCTAATTAAGCTAGCTAGTGCTGTTCCAGCACACACAAACACACACTGGAGCATACTCCTGCATACATGCTTTGCTCCTGGTGCTACTACTCCCTTTGGAGATCTGGACCATGAACTGTAAAATGATCAGATTTTACATACTGTGTAGTAATGCAAAATACAGAAAAAAAGGTCCATCCATTCAATCCAATCAAAATAACAAACTATACATACATACAATCAATCCATCCATTCATCGATGCATCCATCCATTCATCCATTCATCTATACATACATACAATCAATCCATCCATTCATCCAAAAAAAATTTTCATCATTTATTCATTCATCCATCCATCATTCTTTCATCCATCATTCTTTCATCATTCATTCATCCATTCCATTCATCGGAAAAAGAGGAGGCGGCGACAGGGGTACCTGGATGAGGCGGCGAGCAGAGGAAGAAGAGGAGGCGGCGGCGGTGAGGAGGCTGGCGGCGGCTGTGAGGAGGCGGCCGCCGGTGGCTATGAGGAGGCGGCCATCGGCGGTGACGAGGCTGGCGGCGGCTGTGAGGAGGCGGCCATCGGCGGTGAGGAGGCGGCCATCGGTGGCGGTGAGGAGGCGGCCATCGGCGGTGAGGACACGACCAGCGGTGGCGGTGAGGACGCGGGCGGCGGCGGTGAGGAGGCGGCAAGCGGCGGCGATGAGCCGACGGCCGGCGACGGCGGTGAGGAGGCGCCGGGGGCGGTGAGGAGGCTAGCGGCGCCGGCAAGGAGGCGGCCAGCGGTGGCAGTGAGGAGGCGGCCGGCGACGGCAGTGAGGAGGCGGCCGGGCGGCGGTGAGGAGGAGGCGGCGGTGGTGAGGGGCGGCTAGAGAGCTCCTGCCTCCTGGCGCGAAAAGGAGGCGACGGTGCTAGGTTTTTGCTGGCGGCGGCGACTGAAAATTTCGGCAGCCTGGCGGCAGCTCTAGGGTTTTCGCGCCTTCGGGACTTAGGAAAAATTGAGACTCCCGTGCGCCCATATATAGCGAAAACCATTTTCGCTGGCGGCCGGCTTACCTCGCCGCTAGCGAAAACCTTTTTCGCTGCCGGCCGGATTAGGCAGCCCGCTAGCGAAACCCATTTTCTCTGGCGGCCGGCTTACATGGCCGCTAGCGAAAACCTTTTTCGCTGGCGGCCCGATTAGGCGGCCCGCTAGCGAAACCCATTTTCGCTGGCGGCCGGCTTACCTGGCCGCTAGCGTAAACCTTTTTCGCTGGCAGCCGGATTAGGCGGCCCGCTAGCGAAACCCATTTTCGCTGGCGGCCAGCTTACCTCGCCGCTAGCGAAAACCTTTTTCACTGGCGGCCGGAAGTGTCCTCGACCGCCAGGAAAAACTTTTGGCCCATTTCAATATTTATTTCTTTCCACAACTAAATGTAAAAATATCCACAGAACTAATTACAAAAAGAGCAGTAATCATCCGTACAAAAATTCATCATCCATCTTAAGTCACCATAATTACATATGTAGATTAACCTTTGACATTCTTCCCTACTCCCTTGTTCCTCATGTATGGCTTCGGGGAATCACCAATCATTGCTTCCGCGACCTTAATGTTGTTTGTAAAGTCCGTGAAAAGTGTCATGTTCTCGTACTGATTATATTCCTCAACATCTTGGACATCATCAACTCCCAAAATCTTTTGTTTCCCCGAGACAACTATATCTTTCTTCAACTGAGATGGATCAGTCACATAGAAAACCTGAGCGGCCCGATCGGCAAGTACCCATGGGTCATTCTTGTGCCCTACGTTGACGAGGTCGACGATTGTCAGCCCAAAAATGTCGACAACCACGCCAGATGGGTGTTTCACCCATTGGCACCGGAACAGTGGAATCTGCATGTTGGATCCATAGTCCAGTTCACAGATTTCTTCTATGAATCCATAGTATGTGCTCTTTTGTCCAGTTGTGTCGATTGCCTCTACTCGAAGGCCACTGTTTTGGCATGCACTCCTTTGGTCTTTCGCTTTGCTATAAAATGTATACCCATTCAGATCATATGCTTGCCATGAGGTGTAAACACTTGATGGCCCGTCAGCCAACGTCTTAATAGTTTTTTCCTCCGTAGTATCGCCATCTGATAGGCCGAGGTTCTTGAACCATTCAGTAAAGGCAGCCTTGTGTCACTTCATGATCCAAGCATCAGAACGCCCTGTATTCATTGCTTGTAATTCCTTAAGGTGCTGATCTATGTACGGCTCCACTATCGCGAGCTGTTGTAGCACAGTGAAATGAGCTTCATTCAGTTTCTTGTAATCATCGTCATGGATTCTTTTCTGCCCTTTTGTTCCTCTTCTAGATAATCTACCTTCATGTCGAGGTATCGGTAAACCAATTGCTTTCCCCTCTTTTAGGTAATCAATGCAACACTCAACGACTTCCTCGGTAGTATATCCCTCTATCATCGATCCCTCTGGGTGGGCACGGTTCCGTACGTAGCCTTTTAGAATGGACATGTACCATTCGAATGGCCACATCTGATGCAGGTACAGGGGACCAAGTGCAATAATCTGAGGCACAATATGAACTATGAGGTGTTCCATCATATTGAAAAATGACGGCGGGAAACACATCTCAAGCTCGCACATGGTCTCTATAGCGAAAGTGCGGAGAGGACCTAACTCGTCAAGATCAATTACTCCCTATGAGATTGCATTTAAGAAGTAACACAGCTTTGTGATGACCACCTTAACGTGTAATGGTTCGATTGTTCTGATGGCGATAGCGAGGAATACTGTGAGCATTACATGGCAATCATGGGAATTGTAGCCTGAAAATGACAAATCCTTCATGGATACCAGTCGCTTAATGTTTGAGGAGAAACCAGTAGGCACTCTCACGCCACGTAGGCATTTGCACATTGCCTTTTTCTCCTCATTTGTCAAGGTGTAGCAGGCCGGTGGAAGATACACTTTTCCGTTACCCTCATCTACAGGGTGAAGCTCTTTCCTTATCTGCATATTCACAAGGTCCTTACGGGACTTCAGCCCATCCTTTATCTTGCTAGGTATGTCTAGTAAAGTACCCATGGTGCTATTGAAGACATTTTTCTCTAGGTGCATGACATCGATAGAATGACGTATCTCTAAAAATGGAGTGCTTCTTGAATGGCCCGCTAGCGCTTGCTGGCTCTTTGGCCTCATTTCTCTTCCGCTTGTTGGTTTCCTTCTTTTTGGCCTTCCCAAAAACAACCTTGAGCTTTTTCGTTATTGTGAACACTTTATCACCCTTCCATGGTTCTGGTGGATCACCATCCTCAACAGTGTTGTCGAAATATTCTGCTTTGGAGCGGTACGGGTGATTCTTTCTTAAGTAACGTCAGTGCCGCATGTACACTAGCTTCTTCGATCCCTGAAGATACCTGTACACTGTACCATCAACACAAATAACGCAGCCTGTCTTCCCCTTGAGCTGTCCTGATAGGGAAAACAGTGCGGGCAAGTCGTTGATGGTGACAAAGATAATTGCATTAAGCGTGAAGTAATTCTGCATGAATTCGTCCCAAACCCGGACCCCGTGATTCCACAGATCAGCCATATCCTCCAGCAAAGGCTCCAGAAACACATCCATGTCATTGCCAGGTTGTCGTGGTCACTCTACAAGGATGGTCAACAAAATACACTTCCTTTTCTGACACAGCCACGTAGGGAGGTTGTACATGGTTAGGAGTACTGGCCACGTGCTGTGTGAGCTGCTCAAGTCACCAAATGGATTCATTCCATCGGTGCTCAATGCAAACCTTACATTTCTTGGGTCCTCTGCAAACTCATGGTACTTTCTGTCAAATTCCTTCCACTGTCGAGCATCTGCCGGATGTCGAATCATCCCATCCTTTTTTCGCTTTTCATGATGCTAGCGCATCAGTTCGGCATCCCTCGAGTTCGAGAACAAACGCTTCAATCGATCTTTCACCGGGAGGTACCACATGACCAACTGGGGGATCTTCTTCTTGTTGTTGTCTTCTACCTCATCTTGGGTAACATCCTGACGCTCGGACTGGCTACGGCTTGTTTTGTATCGACTAGTGTTGCATGTTGGGCATCTGTCCAAATCCTCGTACTCTTTACGAAACAGTACGCAGTGGTTAACACACGCGTGTATCTTTCGCACACCCAGAGATAAAGGGCAAATAAGCTTCTTCGCTTCATAGGTGCTGGTTGGCAGGGAGTTGGGTTGCGGAAACAGTTTCTTCAATAGAACCAACAAATCGTTGAAACTACTGTCTGACCAACCGTTTCTGGCCTTCAATCTCATAAGTTCAAGTACCGTCCGCAACAATGTGAAATCCTTCATGCAACCATTTGCCTCATCGTACAAAAGAACCTTCGTTGCCTTTTGTAATGATTCGAAGTTCTCCAACCCACGAGCGGACCCAGCTACAACCTCAGGTTTAGCATGACGCAACATCTCTTCCAAATCAAAATTACCATCATCTACGCAAACATTACCATCATCGACATCATCAACTATACTGTGCTGACCATCATCGCCACCAACATCATCATCAACATTAATGGGCTCTACTTCCTCTTCTCCTTCTTCTGCTACTACCATCAAATCCTCGTCCCAGTTGAACACTTCATCCTGTACTATCGCCCGGTTAGGAACTTGTTTGCTTGGGATCTCTCCATGATGTGACCAATTTGTGTAGCGTGCAACAAATCCATGCATCACCAAGTGTTGCTCGATTATCGATGGGTCGATTCAAAATTTCTGATTCTTGCAATGTAAGCATGGACATCTAATTTCCTTTGTCTTCTTAGATGCAGCATTCTTCTTAGCAGCTTTCATGAATATGTCAACTCCTTCAATGTATGAGGACCGGTATCTCTCTCTATACATCCATGCTCTGTCTGCCATCTATGCATTATTTGCGAAAAAATATGTACAACTTCGTCACTTTATATATTTTTGATAATATGTCACATTAAAATTATACTAATTAATATTTATAACCACTATAATCTAGACAAGATAATTAAAGCTAGCCAAAAATCTACAAACTACAAACAACTAGAAAAAAAATAAAAAACTAGCTCTTTTTCTCTTCTTCTCAGCGTTCTCTGCAGTTAACTAATATATAGATCTGCTACAAATAAACATATCAAAACTAGATATATATATATATAGAACATCGATCATGCACAATATTTCTTACAATGTTTGCCCATTTTAAGCTCCAAATAACAAATAAAAAATACTTTTCTTCCCCCGTGTCACATACTTTTTGCTATGCAAAATCTCAACAAACAACCAATAAAAATGAAAAAAAAACTTTACAAATAGAGTAGGAGAAAGTATATGTAACCTCTGGTGCAGTAGATCTTTCAAAAGATTGAAGATCAAAACCTTTCCCCCTATGTATTTGTTCACAAGAGAGAGAAAATCGTACTCAAATGCCATGGCTGCTAGCTGGACTGGTGATATAGGTGATGGTATTTTTCCTGGCGGTCAACATATGTCGGTTGAGTCGAACCGCCATAGAAAATATTTAGAGGTGGCGGCGGCTTAAGTGGGCCGCCAGCGAATATATAGGAATCTTCGCTAGCGGGCCACGTCACCTTACCGCCAGAGAAGATGTGATATGTTCTCTGGCGAGGTCTTAAGATGGCTCCCAGAGAAAATACCACATCTTCGCTGGCGGCCAGCTTTAGGAGGCTGCCAGCGAAGATGTGTTTTTGCTGGCGGCCCGAGACCCCCACCCCCCTATCTTTTGAGCTGGCGGTTTCACCTCGTAGCCGCCAGAGAAAAGTTTTTCCAAACGCCATGAAAGATTGTTTTCGTAGTAGTGTACAGAAGTTCTGTATGATACTTCGCCATCTCAATATAAATCTATATATGTACAGTATTCCATACAAATGTTTCTTTTCTGAGATTTCTTTGTGAGTTTATTAGCCTGATAACATTTTTTCCACTGCAACAGGCATCCCATAGTACAGTGTGATATTCCAGTGAGCACCATTGCAATGAACCGACAGCACGAGGCACCATTAACGCCAATACCGTTATACAGTTATTTCCTAATGCCACTTATTCCTACTGCATTGTGTTAATCAACCTTTTTTTTGAACCGCGTTGTTTATTGGGATATTATCTTTGCCGGGGAAGAAGAAACGAATTATAACAATGATATTAAGGAATGAGATGGGAATATATAAGGGAGAAGTTATAACAGAGAATAGTAGAGGTGTGGAGGTTTTCATCGATGCTTTTATTACAGCTGACGTCAGGAACTGCCTTGATCGATGCTAGCACAAGAAGAAGAGCCCTAGCTATGTCACAGGCGCGCTACAGAACTTGGCAACAAAGGTGCAAGAAATAGCCCATAGCTAAAATAAGGCAAAAGCTTGATCCACATGGATTCCTCATGTCTCCTAAACCCTAATTAAAAGGCGGCACAAATCACGGAAATGTTACTTGTGCGTCATGCATGCTTGCGTTGTTGAAGAGGCTAGCCTTTTGCAGGCTGGCCTTGTACAAGCTACTCCCTCTGTTGTTCATGTGTTAATCTTCACACCATAGTGTAATCCTGATCGACGGATCGATCGGTATATTTATATATACTCACTAGCACATATTCTCTCATCTCTGACGGGTCCTCACATGCTTGGACTATTGGGCCGTTAGAATGAAGTCATCTCAATCGGGCCTAAATTTGCTCCGTTGTAGATGTACTCGTGCAGTCATACTCTAGGCCCATGTACATATAGCCCGTCACCGATGACACTCATCTGTGACGGGCTATATGTTTAGGCCCGATTGAGATGACCTAGCATATCTCAATCGGGCCCATCGACATAGCCCGTCAGAGATAAGGGTCATCGGTGACGGGCTCTGTAGACGGGCCCGATTGAGATGACTTTAAAGCCCGTCACGGATGACTGTTATCTCTAACGGGCCTAGATTATATAGCCCATCATGGATGACTGTCATCTCTAACGGGCCTAGATTAAACCCCGTCACGGATGACTCTCATCTCTAACGGGTCTAGATTATAGCCCGTCACGGATGACTTTTTTAAATATGACAATTTTAAACAATATTTTTAAATACTAAATGATTTCAAATTGAAAAATTATCAACAACAAAGTTGTATAACTCATCAAGATCTATAACTTTTACTTTGGTCTTTTTGCTATATAACATTTTTTTTTAAACAATTTGAATTTGAATTTAAAAATATAATAACTTCAAATAATATTTTTAAATACTAAATGATTTCAACTGAAAAAGTCATCAACAACAAAGTTGTATAACTTATCAAGATCTATAACTTTTATTTTGGTCATTTTTCTATACAACTTTTTTGGAATAGTTTGAATTTGAATTTGAAAATATGACAACTTCAAACAATATTTTGAAATACTAAAAGATTTCAACTGAAAAAGTCATCAACAACAAAGTTGTATAACTCATCAAGATCTATAACTTTTATGTTTGTCATTTTTCATCCGACAAAATATTAGTAACATTGTTCACAAAATTTACATATCTGTGTTATAGTCTATAAAACCAGATGAGAGATATGTGAATTTTATGAACAATGTTACTATCACTTTGCCGGATGAAGAAATGACCAAAATAAAAGTTATAGATCTTGATGAGTTATACATCGTTGTTGTTGATGACTTTTTCAGTTGAAATCATTTAGTATTTCAAAATATTGTTTGAAGTTGTCATATTTTCAAATTCAAATTCAAACTGTTCAAAAAAATATTGTATAGAAAAAATGAACAAAATAAAAGTTATAGATATTGATGAGTTATACAACTTTGTTGTTGATGACTTTTTCAGTTGAAATCATTTAGTATTTGAAAATATTATTTGAAGTTGTCATATTTTTAAATTCAAATTCAAATTGTTAAAAAAAATGTTATATAGCAAAAAGACCAAAGTAAAAGTTATAGATCTTGATGAGTTATACAACTTTGTTGTTGATAATTTTTTAATTTGAAATCATTTACTACCCAAAAAGATATTTGAATTTCTTATATTTTAAAATTCAAATTTTATATTGTTAAATATGTGATCAAAAGGGATGTTATATGAATGTGGTTGTGTTAAATATATTGATAGTTGTGTATGTGAATGAATGTATATGAATTAGGGATGCTAGGGTGTGACATCGTGGTCCACGGGTTAATAGGATTAATAGAATACTTACACCAACAAACTACAATTTCTTTCATGAAAGCCAATCTCCAAATAACTATGAGGTTAATTGTGCTGACCCTTGTGCAATTTTAGAATAGGTGACCTATCGGGAAGGCACATGAATGAGGGCAAAGGCTAGCAACTAACCCAAAAAATGAAATTTATTTTTTTTATTATACTCATCTCTAACGGGTTTTAATCTAGACCCGTCAGAGATGAGAGTCATCCGTGACGGGCTTAAAATATGGCCCGATTGAGATGGCTTTAAAGCCCGTCACGGATGACTGTCATCTCTAACGGGTCTAGATTAAAGCCCGTCAGAGATGAGAGTCATCCGTGACGGGCATATGCCCGATTGAGATATTTTCTCACATCACTGACCTTTGGTCAGTGACGAGGGCCCTGCCTGATAGAGATGATGCTTTAAGCCCGTTAGAGATAACCAAACCTATTTTAGTGACTGCCCCCAAGTCCCAAGTTAATGTACTGTTAATAGTTGAAGTATTTGTCGGATCTCTTTCTTTTTTTTGCGGGGATCTCTCATGAATGCTAACGTGGTTGTTGCTGTAAGAACGAAGATAAGGCAAATTGAGTTGATTGCAGTGCTCATCTAGTGTAATTAAGACTGATGTGCTCCGAGCAATCCATATTATATATTCTAATTTCGGCGATCATCACTTGTCTGAAAAAGCAGGAACATTGATGCCTGGAACAATCTTTTTTAACTAGGATAAACATACTCTTTTCCATACTGCCTATTCAATATCAAGGACGTACTAATTCGCATATCAAAGCTATATTAATTTGGTACGGGAACATTACTCAGTTTCAGCACAACTGAAACGATGGCACACGATGTACTCAGTTTCGGCCAGATACATTAATTTGGTACGGGATTGTCTAGATTTCAGTTAAGCGTCTGAAAGTTTGTGTAAATTTCAGTCACTTTTCTCATCCCTCACACTAAAACCATGAGTCGCAGTATGTATATGTATTGTGGGGGAGGAGCCAGCAGACAAACTTAATTACAGAGCAGAAATCATACATGTCAATAGTCTCTTTGCTTTGCTGTAGCATCTGTGTGGATGCGTGGAGAGGTGAAACTGGTGATCTCACAACTTTTTCAAGCAAGTTGTGATGTACAAAATGTGTAATCGCACATTTGTATTTGCATGTTCGCACGGTTACTTAGTACCAATATATCCTGGGCAGACGCTAGATTTTTGGGTAAGTATTCAAGATTTGCAGTATAACATTTGCAATATGTATTGATGTCATGGATGAAAAGAAGATGTAGTTATTAAAAAATAACTAGCAAAACATAAGAGTAAGTAAGGGCATCAAACCCAACACCCATTGAATATTACAACACCTGCGGGCTTGATTAATTGGACAATTATATATTACTACTTCTGTCTTAAAATATAGAGAGTTTTAGGTTTAAAGATGGGTATTAAAAAAGTAGGTAGAATTAAATAGAAGAAGGTTGCGATTGATTAGGAAGAGAAAGTTTGTAAAGAATTTGAGTGGTGAAAAGTTATGATTGGTTGAGAATGAAATGTAGCTGAAGTCATTTTATTTTGAAACAAATTTTGAATGCCAAAAATTATTATATTTTGGAACAGAGAAGTATTGAATATACAGGAAGAAGTGTGTGCTGCTTGATCGAGGAGCTGTTTTAATAGCCTTTAGGTCGTCCAGGCCATCATTGTCGAAGCTGTACATGTTTGAATCTCCTCAAGATGTAAAGACAAAATAAAGATAAAATGTTTCACGTAAAACGAGGTGGCTTTAACGTGTGATTAATTGAGTTTTAATTATTACAAACTTGAAAAATGAATTTATCTCATATTTTAGAACAACTTTCATATAAAATTTTTTTTGCACAAAACGTATCGTTTAGCAGTTTGAAAAGCGTGCCATGAATATCCAAAAATTTTAGAAGAAACGAACAGGGCCTTAATAAAAGGTCGTTTGTTTCGTTGGAGTTCTTCTGAAAAAACACTTCAACAGGGTTATTCTGAAGTCTTCACACGAGGTCTTCTTTTTGTTTCTGGCACCAAATAATGTGGACGTTGTGTTGACATACTGAACACTAAACTTTTTGAAGTAACGATGGCTTTTGCCTCTGTGGCTAACAGATTTCTTCCCAGTACCACTCATTCTTATTGAATTATTGGTACATATATATCTTCTTATCCCAGTGTCACGCCTCTTGATTTTTCTCGAAAAGGTTTTTCTACATAAAATTTTATGTCCTGTCGTGTATCTATTTTTCACATGTGTCCCAAAATAGTTCTCCTACCTGCTATGCTTTAGCAGATCAAATGTATGCAGCTAAATCTGTCATTATTACCTACTGAATTTGACTAAGAAAACAAGGACACGAAAACAAAACATGGATACTCCTTGATCTGTTTCCCATTACAATGTTGACTCGTCTTCCCTAGTCGTGTTCTCCCGTTGCTGGTGCTTCCCACTAGTTTGATTGGGATCAGGGGCGGCCTAGAGGAGAAAAGTCATTAGGGTAGCTCACATTGCACTATGGATTACTCTCGTCTGATGATGAACAGTGATTGTCAAGGTTTTTAGAAACTTTTATCGGGTCATTAGACCCCCGCAACTATATGGTAGGCTCGGTCCGTCATAGGGATATACAGTTGATGAGTAAGTGAACATACATGGGCATCTGTTTCAGGTTGACCAGTTATATCAATACCTGATGCCAATCATTCCTACTTCATAGTTCACTTTTGTTTACATTTTGGACGAATTGTTTTTATCAAGCTAAGTTGGATAATGGAAGAGATAATTTGGGTCAGCATTGATTGGACGTTTATACAGGGAGAACCATGTAGGCCTGAGAACAATATATAACAACGAGTGAGCAATAGTAGATATGAGCATAAATCAAATAATCCTTATTTTCCCTCAAAGTCGACCGGTTCTTTTATTTGTTGACGATGTCTCCGGAAATCGAGTGAAGTTATGAGGAGCAATTATTGCAGTTTAATTTAGTGGTTTTCTTTTGTAAGGTACCTTCTGACCATCCATTTCATTTGATGTAACACGCCATAATCAATTATACTATGGCTGTGTTGGTTGGGATGTTTTTCCAGCGCGCACAGTGCGCACGGAAAACGGAATGTTTTCCCACAGTACGCACGAAAAACGGAACGGTCCATTAGCGCGTGATTAATTAAGTATTAACTATTTTTTTCAAAAATGGATTAATTTGATTTTTTTAAAAAACTTTTGTATAGAAACTTTTTGCAAAAAAGTACACCGTTTAGTAGTTTGAAAAGCATACGCGTGAGGAAAATGTGCTGGAAAACGCTCTCCCGAACGCAGCCTATATCTAGTAGTATAGGTAGTAGAATTAGTGGAGGGATAGATTTAAAAAAAAACTTTACAATAAAAAATAATTTCCTTTGTATTTCCGGGAATAATCTCCTATTTTTTTCCGGATCACAGATGCATGCATGTGAAAGATGGCATCTTTCCTGATTTCTTGCTTGATCTGTTAATTATTTGCTCTTTTCCGGAGAGAAGGTAGGGTTATCCAAATTACAACAACGCATGCATGCACTGGTACCCATGAATGGCTGTCATGAATGGCTGCGTTCTTCATCTTTCCCTGGTCGAACAAGGTTTGTATAATCATGCGGCAAATGTAAATCAATCAACAATCGGTAATCCCCAAAGCCAAAACATTTTTTCCTAAAAAAGCCAAAATAATCGCATGTACTAGTATTTTCGTTCTGTATAAAAGGTTTTTGGAAGCGTTATCACCTCTTGTCAAGGCCGCACGTATATATTGATTTGGTTGAAAACAGCCTCCAACGTGGCTTACACAAATATAGCAAGATCTGGTTTTATCTCAACCGAATATCTCAAACTCTTTCCGAATATATCTCTTTTCCTAACAGCCCTCCTCAATCATAACTTATCTAAGTTAAGATTGCGTCTAAAATCTCTAAGTTGTTGTACAGTAATTGGTTTAGTAAAACCATCTGCTACTTGATCTCCTGATGCTATAAACTTTATCTCTAATTGCTTACTAGCAACTCTCTCTCTTACAAAATGATAATCTACTTCTATATGCTTTGTTCTGGCATGAAACACATGATTGACTGACAAATATATAGCTCCTAAGTTGTCACACTACAATCTAGCCATAGAAGGAACTTGAACTCCAATCTCTTCAAGAAGAGTTTGCACCCACATTACCTCTGCTATAGCATTTGCTACTGCTTTATACTCAGCCTCTGTATTTGACCTGGATACTGTAGCCTATTTTCTGACACTCCATGACACTAGATTTGAACCAAGGAAAACTGCAAAGCTACCTGTGGACCTTCTATCATCTACTGATCCTGCCCAATCTGTATCAGAAAAAGCACTAACAAGAGTGAAGGAAGATTTGTTAATCCTCAAACCAAGACCAACAGAAGATTTAATATATCTCAATATCCTCTTAACTGCCATCCAATGTTGTAAAATAGGACTATGCAAGAACTGACAAACTTTATATACTGCAAAGGAAATATCTTGCCTAGTCAGAGTCAAGTACTGTAAGGCTCCAACAATATTTCTATATTTAGTAGCATCCTGTTCTCCTAATACAGAACCACTGTGAGCTGACAGTTTTTCTGTGGTAGACATAGGTGTAGCAACAAGCTTGCATCCTGACATACCAGCCTTTTTTAACAAGTCAAATGCATACTTTTCTTGAGTTAACAGAATGCCATCACATACCTTGTTAACCTCTATTCCCAGAAAGTAATGCAAATCACCTAGATCCTTGAGAGCAAAATCTTGCTTCAAGTCCTTTAACAATGCTTCTGCTGCACCTTGAGTTGAACTAGCTACAATTATGTCATCCACATAAATAAGTACAAAAATAGTAACACCTCCTTTACTATAAAAGAATAATGAAGTGTCAGCCTTTGATGCCTTGAAACCAAGGTCACACAACTTACTGCTTAATCTGGAATATCATGCTCGTGGTGCCTATTTCAGTCCATATAAAGCCTTGTCTAATTTACAAACATAACCCGGCTTACTCTTTTCTTCATATCCAGGTGGTTGTCTCATGTATACCTCCTCTTCAAGCAAACCATGAAGAAAAACATTCTGTACATCAAGTTGTCGAAGAGACCAACCCCTAGATACAGCAACTGACAAAAAAGCTTAAATAGTAGTAGCCTTAACCACTGGACTGAAACTATCTTCATAATCAATACCATACCGCTGTTTAAAGCCTTTCGCTACCAACCGAGCCTTATAACTATCCAGGCTACCATCAGCTTTCCTTTTAATTTTATATACCCACTTACAATCAATAATATTCATACCATTTTGTGGTGGAACTAAATGCCAGGTTTTATTATTAATCAAGACTGTAAATTCATTATCCATGGCTTGCTTCCAATTTGGATCAGCTAAAGCTTCACCTAAACTCTGTGGTTCACCACTAGAAGCTAAAAAATTGTACCTTACTGTACCATCTGTATAGACTTTCTCCTTCCGTATTCCCCTCTGCAGCCGAGTAGTAGGTCTAGTCTGCTGATGCTGTACCTGTGTAGAATCAGATTGATTATTTGCCACATCCCCTGTCGCACAACCTGAACCATCTGTCCTGCTACTGCCTGCCGATGTGCGGTACTGCTGCTCCCATTGGCTGTTCCAGGAACAACAACACCTGTGTCAGGACCTACAGATTCAGTGCTAGCACTGGCTGCATCAATTTCAACATCAGAAAAACCAGGAGAAAAATCATTGCCACCATCATTGTTGCCATTATCAGGTTCTGTCCTGCCATTATCAGATCCTGTGTCGCCACCATCATCAGGATTTTTTGTACCATGCACAGTATGTGAACCATTGTTTCCTGCTCCTTCTGCTTCCTCCTGTGTAGATGCATACTCAACAGGAATATTAGAAGGATCATTAGACATATGATCATTTCCTTGCATACCTCCACTAGCAATTTCAGGATTCAACAATGTGGGAGGCAAGAGTAGAATTTCTGATTTTAGTCGAGCTCCGGCATTAGAGTGAAGTTTTGAGAAGGGAAAAATATTTTCATCAAAGACAACATCTCTAGAGATATAAACTCGGCCAGTTGCAATGTCAAGACACTTGAATCCTTTGTGAATGTTGCTATAGCCAAGAAAGACACATTGCTTTGAGCGAAACTGAAGTTTGCGAGTATTGTAGGGTCTAAGGTTAGGCCAACAAGCACATCCAAAGATTCTCAAGGAGGAATAATTAAGTTTTTGACTCAAGAGATGTTCTAAAGGCGTAGAATAATGTATAACTTTGCTAGGTGTGTGATTAATGAGATATGTGGCTGCAAGAAAGGCCTCATCCCAAAATTTAAGAGGCATAGAAGCATGGAGCAAGTAAAGAGAGGCCAACTTCGACAATGTGTCTATGTTTGTGTTCAACAGAACCATTTTGTTGGTGAGCATGGGGACATGATACATCGTGAGTGATTCCAATTTTGGTAAAGAAGGAATGCAATTTTTCATATTCTCTCCCCAGTCAGATTGCATAGTGATAATCTTGCGACTAAAAAATCTCTCAACAAGTTGTTGAAAGTCATGAAATTTCTGAAGAACCTCAGACTTTTTCTTAAGCAAACAAATCCAAGTAAATTTACTGAAATCATCTATGAAACTGACATAATATTTTTTGCCACCAACAGAGTCAGGAGAAGGACCCCAAACATCAGAGAACACAAGCTCTAAAGGATTATTAGACACACTGAAGGACTTATGATAGGGAAGTTGATGACTCTTTCCCTTTTGACAAGCATCACACACACCTAACTTATTAAGATCTCCTAAACATGGGAGGTTATTATTGTTCACAACCTTTTGAACGATAGACAAAGATGGATGACCCAAACGACTATGCCACCTAGAAATAATGGGTTTGATGACTCCAAAAACTTGCTTGACGACAACGGTGGTATGGGATAGAGACCGTTGCGGCAAGGCCCTCTAAGAAGAAGATTCCTCGTGACCTGATCCTTGATGGCAAAGAAACGAGAGTGAACTTCAACAAAAGCATGATTATCAAGGCCTTAGGGACATGCAAAACATTCTTAAGATATAAATTGCGCTTAGGGGTATGAATAATGGAATGGCCAATATGTTTAATGTCCATACCTGCACCACTTGCCGTGTATATTTGGTCCTTCCCGTTATACTTTTCCCGAGTTGTCAACTTGTCTAGCTCTCCAGTAATGTGATCCGTAGCTCTGGTATCCACATACCAATTTGTATCCACGCCATATGAAGCTGCAGCAGCCATTTTATTTTCAGGAACAAAATTCTCATTGTACCTATACCAACAATCGGCGACGATGTGCCCTGTTTTTCCACAGAGCTGGCAGATTGGACGCGATTTGCCACGGCCTCCATTGCTGCTGCCGCGACCACCACCACGACCGCCATTGTTGTTGCTGCCACGCACTCCATTGCCGCCGCTGCGCCCGCCGTGATTTAAGGGGATGAAGCCGCCCCTTCCACTGCGCTTGGCGCTGTTGACGGAGGACTGGTGCGCCACCGTATGCCGTAGCTTTTGCCTTGATTCGAAGCTGAGGAGTTGAGAGTAGAGCTCGGAGAAGGAGACCGCATCTGATCTCCCAACAAGAGAGGAGACAACCGGTTCCCAATCGTCGTCGAGACCAGCAAGGACGTAGGACATCAAGTCCTCGTCGTCGAGTGGCTTGCCGACGGATGACATCTCATCGTAGAGGACCTTCATCTTGCTAATGTAGTCCAAGATGCTGAGATCGCCCTTCTGGGTCGTCGCTAGTGCCAAGCGCGTGTTCAGGGACCGCGCACGTGAATGGGAAGACAGCATCTCGGTCATGGCCTTCCATACTCGAGCCGCAGTTTCCAAGTGGATGACCTGCGTGAGGATTTCCTTGTGGATAGGAGGAACCCCAACACCTGCTGATCTGCCGCAATCCAGGTTTCAAATGCCAGATTTGCAGCCTTGACAGTAGCTTCTCCTTCTTTGACGTCAATCACAGCCAGCGGAGCTTGTGTTGCACCTATGAGATACCCTTCCATACGCGCGCCGCGAATCACAGGGAGGATTTGCCCCTTCCATAGAAGGAAGTTCGTCCTGGTCAGCTTCTCAGGAACGACTTGACCGGAGAGAGGATTGCCGGCGCTATTGGAGGAACTTACTATGCCAGATGTGATCTGATCCTGGCGATTTTAGCTCTGATACCATAAAAGGTTTTTGGGAAGCGTTATCACCTCTTGTCGAGGCTGCACGTATATATTGATTTGGTTGAAAATAGCCTCCAACGTGGCTTACACAAATATAGCAAGATTCGGTTTTATCTCAACGGAATATCTCAAACTCCTTCCGAATATATCTCAATTCCTAACAATGTGATGCCCGTAATGATGTTTGAGGTGACAAGACATGGCGAGTGGTGGCACTTGAGATCGCTGAAGCGGCGAGCAGGCGATGGTGCTAGCTGATCAAATAGCGATCGAGTCATGACAGGCGGCACGGAGGTGAATACGGCGAGAGATACTCATGTAAGATTCGTTTAGAAAAAAAGAAATACAAAATTCTAGAATTATATGATAATTTAATATATGTGATGAACAATTGCTCAAAGGTAACTGTCTGTGAAAATATATTGAACAATGTTTTCTAACGATGAGCAGGTTTTCGGCTCTAGTTAAAGTTGGTCCAACCGGGTAAGTGCTGCCGGTCAGATCGAAGGTATTGGGCCAGTCTGACTAGGGTGACTCAGGGTTTGAACTGGTTTCGGATTGTTTTCGTTGATTTTCTAGACTACTCCATGTTTATGATTTCTAGATGGTTTCTACACGTATGTGATACTGTTGTGTGCTAATGTTGAGTCAAGTTAGTAAGAACTTTTGGTCGGATATGATTTCTTTGTTTTCCATGTGTAGGTGTTGCTTGAGACCATGGGAATATAGCAGGTGATGGATCGGGACTAGGTTTGGGAGAAGTTGAGGTTCAGACGGTCAAGTATATCATGCGAGATGCTCAGGCTATAGGACAATACATGTGGAGGTGAAGTTTTCATATGGCATATACGAAGTGTTTTGTGCATATGGAATAAGGAGTCAAATTTGGATTGGAGTCCAAGTTCAAAAAGATTGAAGTACGGAGTTGTATAGGAATATTGTTTGCCTGGTTTGTGAGGTTTTCTATGTGATTAGGATTCCATTCTCTATGTATTCATGGTTAGGGACAACCATATTTTTTAGGTGTAAATAAAAGAGGGAATAAGGCTAAAAGTATATCGTCTTTTCAAGACAAAAAAGTTAGAGTTTTCTTTAAGACTTCGGTTATAGTTTGTGAGTTTAGAGAGAAGTGTTTTAGATGCACTTTGTAAACACAATTTGATACAATAAAGTTGATGTATCTGCGAGAGCATTTTCGGTTTATGTTTTTTTATCCCGACGATCTGACCAAAGTACATCGGACGGTTTAACCAATGGTGACGGCAACTAGCAGGCAGGCGATCTGATCTGCGGCTTCTAATTTTTTAACTTGATACATATTTTCAATTTAATGTTTTTGGCTTGTGACTATTCTCACCACATTCTGTTGCAATGCACCGACACACTCAACTAATTTGTTGATATACCTCGAGGACTTTAAATATTATAATTTAAAAATCCAGCATAGCTAAACAAATGATTAATAATAGGCTAACACAAAACTAAAATATGGCCCTATAGGTTGTTTGGCCCACTGATTACTTCTTCTTGTGCAATCTTCCCAAAGAAAAGGAGCCATAAAATTGTTCTCCAACAACCAATGTTTGCAGGTAATTTCCTAAAATTTTGTTGTGATGAACAAAATCATGGACACTATTATTGATTTATGTCCCATCACAATGTTGATGATGGAATTAATAGATGGGCCTTAGTCCATTTGAAGATTAACTCAAAACCCAACAGACCACCAACTTCAAGAAAAAGAACAACAAGAACAGCAATTCAAACCAGGATGACAGAAATTGCTTTGTGTATGACTTGCTTGGTCATCTGGCCGAGAAATGTCCACAATGCAAGTAATGACGATTCAGTTAGTCATAGATTAAATTATAAATATACTAGCAAAAATGCATGTGCGTTGCAACAAGTGAAGACAATTTTCATGATTAATAAAAACTCTGTCAATTTAAATGACAAGCCAAAACTAGACAAACAAAACAATAGAAAAACAAAGTCAGCCAAAATGAGGAATCTTCGAAAGTTATGCATTGGAAAACAAGCCGTAAGAACAAGCCTTCTCATCTGTAGGGAGAGCTATCCATTACTCTTCTTCGAGAGGAATCCAAGAGAAACAGCAAGAACGAAACATCCTTTTAATGGGAAATCATAATAAAGGAGTAGTCTAATAGTCGGTCAACAAGCACTTTCAAATCATATATAGCATTGAACGAGGTTCTGAATTCCTTATGTACATCTTTCCATAACCTCACAAATCGATTGGATGACTATTCCACTCATGTGCATTTCGCTATAACTCATCGACCAAATATTGATATTTTGATTATTCAATTAGTAAAAGTTTTGTGAGAAAAGCATTTGCAACGTAACAAACTTGCCCCATACTCACCTTAAACAATGATAAAATCAAAAGAAAAAAATTATGAGGAGAGAAATTTGGAAATGAAAAAAGAAGGAAAAAAGAGAAAAGGAGAAGGAAAGAGAGGAGATTGGAAGGAGAGGGAGAGGATCAGGATTATCAAGAGAAAAAATGGAGAAAAAGAAAAGAGGAAGAGAAAAAAAAGACATCGATCGAAACAGGGAATGCGCAGCGCCAAGTGGAGGCATGCGGGATGGGGCGACGGGATGGTGTGGGCCAGTTAAGTTCGGTTGGGAAAGAGAGGGGTGGGGCTAGGATAAGGGTGTATAATAGTTATTCTATATTCATGTCGAATTGGATACGAGCGATATATAACTAACTCAAACACAGATAACATACCAAAATTCCAACGAAAACATCTTCAATTCTTGTAATACTAGAGATATACGAGATATACCAAACTTAAAGTTTTGTGCAGCCATTATAACTCTTTTATCTTGAAAATTTAGGAATGCTCGTCCAATATAGATGACCACAATAAGCTACTTGGTTTGTGCAAGCCCTTCTTATATTCATTTATCTCTTTAGGCATCTTGTTTTTAAGCTGCTTGGAATTTTCTGGGAGACTGATGGTATGCTGGGTTTGATATATTCTAGTTGGGCCCAGGTAACCGATAGGTTGCCTTGTCTTCTTAGCATCCATGTATTGTATCCTAAAAAAAAATGCTTATTAATCATTCTTGGGATCATATTGTGTATTTATTTATTTGTATAAATGTTCGTTTATACTCACAGCCATCATACATCCATAAATTTCACGTCCATCTTTTCACGGTGGTACACGACGCGAAGGTCAGTGAAATCGAGCCACAAAAAACCTTCACCGCCCATGAAAGCTTGGGGCGGTATTCGAACCGTTATGGACATAAGCCCTTTTTTGCTGGCGTCCATGTATAATTTATGTAATCTTCTCATCTTCCATGGACCTTCTTCAAGTGCGTAATCGGGCTAGAAGGCTTTGCCATTTTCAAACTTCACTGGTACTTCATCGGTTGCAATGTATTTCTCGCTAGCAAGTTCATCGACATTTTTCTGATCAACCGTGTGTTGCTTGGCACGTTTTTTTTCCATCTCGAAGGGCGGTTATCATCCACTTCTCCTTTTTCTTATTCTCTGACTTGGAGTTGTGGCTTTGTAGCACTCTAGACACTTCAGACTTATTGATATTGTTGTCATCGTCCTTGGGTGCGTCTATGTCCTCTTTGGTGGGAGATGGGTCTTCATACACATCGGATTCTATTTCTCTTCATTCCATACCTGCTGTGCCTTCTGGATCATGTTGGACATATGACACAAGTTGTACTTTGGGTTCTAGTCCATGTGCCTCTGCCACAATAGGTACTATTGCCGATACAGGTGCTTATCCTAGGCTCTTTGCTTGTTCATCTGCAGGTTGTTTAACTTCAACCTATGCATCACCCAATGCCTCCTTATGATCAGAAAAATTCATTGGTTTCTTTTGTGAAGGTCTTGGCGGTTTCATTGGAGCATCGGTGCAGGTTCCAAAGATTATATCTTTTTTATGCCATAATATTATATTGTCCACCGCATCCCTAAGTACGGGTATAGTATTAGGTGTCAGGATGTCTAGATCATACGTCTCAAACTCTTCGTTTACAATTTGCGGCTGTACTTTTGCATAATCATTTGGAATAGTATCCTCGTGATAAGTGCGGCCAGGGATAGCGATTCCTCTCACGGCCTCAAGGATTTTACGAGCTCTATTAATAGGGACATGCAACCTACATGGTTTATCCTCCATTATATCATCAAAGGGATAGCCTGGATACGGTATGTTTGATACAATAAACCTTGGTTGATACAAAATTCCATCATTTATGTTTGTAAAAGCTCTCTCTCTTTCTCTCTCAAGATATCCTTGTAGGCGTCATGTTTCTTGTACGAAGCGGCGTCCTTTCTGAACCCTTTTTTCCAACTGAGCTTAGAGGACTCCCCTCGAACACAACCTCCATGCTCAGGATTGCCCAGCGCCCTGCTAAGCGCATCCTTCTATCTCTGTGCCTTGAATTATCCCTTTTTTTGTGCGGTGGATAAATGTTGTATTTTGTCGGCTATTTCTTGGAGCTCATGGTTTTCAAATACAACTCCACCCTTATTTGTAATCTTGGGGGTTCGATCTTGTACCCAGTTTTTTGAACGTTCCTCCCATTCTTCCATAGGAACGGGTACCCCTGCCTTCCTCATTTCCTCATCCTCTTTTTCTCCACTGCTCCACCTTAGGTGCGTACCCACCGGAGCCCAAGCGATGGTCTCATTTGTTTCTCTTGGCCAACTCACACATTTTCTTGCTCTTCTCCATTTCTTTTTGCGAGGTCTTAAACTTAACAAACTCCTCCCACTAGGACATCGTGATTTTTGCATACTTCTCAAAAGGTGTCTTTCCCTTCTGCACATAGTTGGAGTTAAGCAAGATTTTCCATCTAGACCATGCCTTGTTCATTGTATGCATCGCACCATTCTTTTCTGCAGCTTCGAATCCCTTTCGGAATTGAATCCTTTTCTTTTAACTCCAGCCAGATGTGTTTTTCTATCCCTTCTGATGCTTGGTCCCACTCTTTGATTGTGATTGGGACATTGTCTCTGATGATGGCGCCACACTGGAAGCTATACTTGGAGCGTGCGGTTTTTGGGCCAGCAACTCCCCTTTGGGGCTTATATGGGTCACAACAAATAGGCCGTTGATTATCCTGTTGATGCTCCTCTCTCCCCTCCTTTTCTTAGGCTGTGAGGACTCTCCGCTTTTTTTGGAGCCGGAGGTCGTAGCTGCGACATCTTCAAGTTGGGCGGCTTTTTTCGCCTGACATCGAGACCTTCATGGGGGCATTTCCTACGGGATTAAGACATCATCGATTCAGTACCAAAGAAACGGCTAGACAACATAATTTGCACGACATCTTTAAATTGCAAAATGTACTGCTTTCTCGTGGGCGACATAGTCTTTGTCGCCTTCATCACCATCGGTGTCTTTCTTCCTCCTTTTAAGGCATGGGCACGGGCCACTAGGCAACGAGTATGCATCATCCCCCTCACCTTCATCACTTTTCGAACCCTGTGAGGTCTCCATGGTGGCCTACGAGACCTCCACGATTGTATGTGGAGCCTTCTCGTCGGCTACGGGTTGTTCCTCTCTATCTTGATTCTCTTTACTGCTATTGGCCATCGTTAAGCACTAGCGCAAAAATGAACACATAAGTGTTAACTTAAACAAATATTTCCCTCGCACATACATAATAATGGCACCGAAAATTAAAATCATAAATATACATCAATTAAAAATTACTATATCATCCAACATAATCCAAATTTCGCCCAAATATATATCATCCAACATAACCCAAAATTCACTCAATTCACCGTCAACATATCTCAATTCACCATCAATATTCACCAACATATCTCATCAAGTGTTCACACAAATTAATTATACACTGTAACAAAATTAAGTAAAAAAATTAACCAACATGTCCACCCCAAATTTACCCAAATATATATCATCCAACATTAACCCAAAATTCACCATAAATATCTCAATTCACCAAACATTAACATGCATCGCCAACATATCTATTACACATATGTCAACACATATACATATATATCACCCATCACCCCACATCTCAACCCGCATATCACCCATCAGCCACATATCCACCCACATGTATATACATGCATTCCAAAAATAAGTTCCACATTGTTGCGCATCGCCCACATTCCAAAAATCACCTCGATCGTAGTGGTGAGGCCAAGATTGATGATGACGATAACGATCGCAGTACGTGGCGAGGCCAAGGTTGACGACGACGATGATCAGCCGATGATGAGGCCAACTTGGCAACGAGCGAAGGGTCGGCCATGGGTCAAGAAGAAGAAAATGCGGCGCGGGGAGACGATGAGGCGGCATGGATCGGGGAGTCGGCGGTGTGTGGCGGCACACGGGAGATGAAGAGACGAGCTGTCACGCCCCGATTTTCGATCGGGATTAAAAATTACCTAATAATACATTTTCCAAAAATTTAATAAAAATCAAAAGCAATTTAAACAAGTGAAATTAGCAAGGAAATCAAAAATTTCCTTTAAAAATCATGGCCGGAAATATTTTTGTAATATTCTCTGTGCCTTAAAATACTCTGGAGCTAAAGAAATAATTTTAAAGTCACAAAGTTCATTTAACTGATTAAATTAAAGGAAAAACAAATTAAAAGGGGCTCTTTTGTTTTGGGCCGTTTTCGGCCCAAAACCCTCCCCCCTCTTCCGCGGCCCACGCTGTCGCCCCCCCTCTCTCCCTTCCGCGCGGCCCACGGGCCCCGTCCCTTCCTCCCCTCTCCTTCGGCCCAAGGCGGCCCAAGCCGCCCGCCTCCGCATCCCTCCTCCTCTTGGGCCGGCCCGAGGCCGTGGCCCAAAGGCCGCCCGAGAACCGCTGCCGCCTCCCCGCGCCACGCGCCCGCTGACGGGTGGGGCCCGCGGCCGAGTCGTCCCCGACTCGGCCGGCCGCCGCCGCCCGCCCGCCTTTATTCCCCCCCCCCCCCCCCGAGGCCTCCTCCTCGTTTTCCCCACCGCCGCCGCCCCCAAACCCTAACCCTAGCGCCGCCGCCGCTGTCTCCTTCTTCCGCGCCGGTGAGCTCCGCCGCCTCCTTCGTCACCGCCGGTGAGCACCGCCGCCGCCCCTCCTTTCCCCTCTCCCGGCCGCCGCTGTGCGCGCCGCCCGCGCCGCCGCCGCCCGCTGCCGCCGCCGCTGCCGCCGCCGAGCCGCCCGCGCCGTCGCCCGGCCGTGCGCCCGTGCGCACGCCGCTGCCGCCGGTGGCAGCATGCCGCCGCACCGCCGCCGCCATGCCCTCACCGGGTCGGCTAGGGTTTCGGCCGAACCCTAGCCGTCCGCCCGGGCCGTAGAGGTCGCTCCGTTCGGCCCACCTCTCTCTCCCGGCCCAGCGGCCATCGGGCCGATTGGCCCATCTCCCCGCAAAAGTCTAATTTACGTCCCCCTCCCCTTTTCTCAGGCCGGCCCATCACCCCGCTCGCCCCGATTGGCCCACCTTCTCGCGAAAAGTCTACTTTACGTCCCTCGGCCCTTTTAACTTTTTCCCGAGAAAATCCAGCTCATCTCCTCAAGTCCAGTTTACCTCCCTCTCAACCTAATTTTCCCCTTTCCCCTGCAAAGTCCATTCCACCTCCTTTTTCTCTCCTGTTCGCCGACACTTGTGTCGCCAACCCGTGGGCCCCCTTTGTTTACTCCGGTCCACACCCAGACCACGTGGCCGCCCGCGGCTTCGCCATGTTGGCGTCCACGTCGGCGCTACCTCCTCCCTTCCGCCCGTCGTGGCCACCACGTCGGTGCCACGTGGTGCTTTTCCACCCTGGATCAGCCGCCCCTTGACCCGTTGACACGTGGGACCCGTCGTTCCGGCGTCGTTTCCCTTTGATGATGTCAGCGTAGCCCTTTCCTTTGCAAAATTAATTAATAGTTGCGCAATAAATCGATTTAATTTCCAGAAATTCTTTTAAATGGCTCAAAACTTCTAAAATTCATATCTAATTCATACGAACTCCAAATTGAGCCATTCAACTTGCAAAATTCATCTAAACTTGAGCTCTACATGTTTGTTTACTTTTTATGTACTGTTTACTTGGTTTTTATTAGAGTTTTCCTCGTTTTGCGTGCCAGCGTGTAGATTCCATCGTTTCGGGAGTTTGCGCTCGCAAGGAAAAGAGTTCGGAAGATTGTTTGAAGAAGCAAGGCAAGTCACACAATTCCCCTTGAGCATGTTGTACCTATTTTACGAAATGTTTTACGTTTGCAAATAAAGTGCATGTTTTGCTAATTACATGGGAATAGGGTATACCTATCCGTCTGCTTGTGCCATGTTTACTTGTTAACCGTCCTTTGTTAACCTTGGGTGATAATCTGTCTAGCGTGAGTCGCTTATGTTGACTCTGCTAGAATTATATATGCTTAGCCATGCTTAATTACCACTAGCTCATTTAATGGGATAATTACACTGTTTACAATTAGCTTCTAACGAGCAGTTCGCTCGAGACACCGGACCATGTTTTATTGGTCGTAATTATCCAACTAAAATATGACTTAATGGTGGGCTGTGGGTGCATGGTTTTGCTGGTCGCACCCATGGCAATTAAGGACCGGTTCATAGGAAACCCTGGAAGAATAACAGTGCTTACCACAAGCAAGAATGGGCAACTGCTAGACTTGTAGTGTAACTTTCCTCTAGCTGACGTACACTGGTTAGGGTGAGAGTGATGGAGTTTGGATGGGCCCTGCGACGGTCTATGCGGCTATCGGATTCACCAAGGCACGAGGGGGGGCTGCCCACTGCCTTTTGAGGGGTGGGGGCGAAACCCGAGGTGGTACGATTGGTTAGAGGGGGTTATGCGAAAGGTCTTGTCATGATTTCCCCCTTTGCAGTATCGTGGTGATACTTTGGGGCATGGTAACATGTGTGGAATCGTGTCTTGTGGGTACAGTTGCGCACCTCTAATCAGAGTAAAACTATTCAAGTAGTCGTGCCCGCGGTTATGGGCGATCGACCAGATTCACCGTGATTAGTCCCACATGTTTAATTATTTTGACTTAATGAACTGGTGTAGTTCAGGTGGAATGGTTGGGCCTGTTCAACGTGGTTGTAGCGTTGTTCAGTGGAGATTTAATATTGTTTTAATTAAACAACTGTTTTACTGTGTTAAAATGTAAAGGTTTTTGACTGCTTTTCTGCAAATAGCCACAAGCCTCCCTTTGTTTCCCCTGTGCATGTTTGCATCTTTGGTGTGGGTTGTTGAGTACGGTGGTTGTACTCAATCTTGCTATTTTTCCCCTTTTTCAGAAGTTTAGTACTTCTGAGTTGAAGATGAAGTTAGAGGACCAAGGCTCAGACCCCAGTTGAGTTTGCCTGTGGAGTGGAGCTGAAGCCCCGCTAGGATCGTCTCTTTCCGTTGCTGTTTTCTTTTTGGTGTGAGGACTAAGTGCCTCTGTTGTAAGTATTTATCGCTTTATTTACGTTTGGACCTGTTTATTGATTTGTCGTTTTGTGTACCCTGGTTGATGCCTGGACAGGGACTTAATACACAAAATGGTCTGGAAATTTGGGAAAATTTCCGGGCGTGACACGAGCGTGGCGGGGAGAGCCGGTGAGTGGAGCAGACATATCGGTGGCGGCCACGGTCAGGGATGACGGTGCGGCGAGGAGGCGAGGAGGTGGCATGGCGACGTCCGAAATCGGGGAAGAAAGCGGTGGCGGCGGCCGATGGCGGGCTAGGAGGCTTGGCCAGAATCAAGCATAGGACGAAGGTGGTGGTTATAGGCGGGCGACACTGGCGACGGCGTCACGAAAAATGTTGGCAACCTAAGGGCCCAAAAATTTCTAGGGTTCCTACCTGGACTTAGAAATTTTCGCGTCGGGTAGTCGCCTTACATAGGCTATCGATCTTTGTAGGCAGGCGACCCACCTATGAAGATTATTTACAACAATCTTCGCAGGCGAGTAAGTCGCCTGGGAAAATAGTTTCCTATATAGATGTGTACTATTTTTGTAGGTGGGCCAACTGCCTGCGAAGAATAGAGATGAGTCCACCTATCAGTGGTTCATAAATCCATGAATTGTTATAAAATACAAAAGTGTTGGGGACAATCCTATTAAAATAGGGAAGTCTATATTGTGTTAAAAAATACAATAAGAGTACATAATAACTTTAAAATTTATAGAAAATCCATAAATTATGAAAAAAATACAAAAATGATAGGAAAAATACTATAAAAAGCGGTAAGTCCATATTGTGCTCAAATAAAATAGATTAAGAGCGGATTATACCTTTAATATTCCTAGAAAATCTATAAATTGTTAAAAAACCAAAATGATGGAAAAAATCATGTAAAAAATGATAAATCCATGTTGTGTTCAAATAAAATACAATAAGTGTGCATTATACTTTAATAATTTGGAAAATCCATAACTTGTTCAAATAAATTACAAAATGAGTGAAGATAGCCCTTACATAAGACCTTTACATAATAATCCATAAGAACATTAGCGACATAAATACTACACTCATTGAAATCATATACATACATTTTTCTTTAATGTTTTTCCCCACTCCATCTTCTCGCATGTACGGCTTCATGATAATCTCAGTAGTTGCTTCTACAAGTTTAATCTTATTTGGAAATTGAGTATACATGCGCATGCTATCATACTGGTTATAATCTTCGACATTTCGACCCCATCAACTCCCAAGATCTTTTGCTTTCGGCGTAGAATTATTTCTTTTTTCATATCTCAAGGTCCGTTACGTAGAATACATATGCCACGCGATCAGTGAGTACCCATGGGTCATCCTTGTGACCTATATTGACAAGGTCAACAATAGTAAGCCCGTATTTGTCAACATAAACACCGTTTAGGTGTTTGACCAACTCGCACTTAAACAGAGAGATTTGCATTGTGAGGCCATAGTCGACTTTCCAGATTTCTTCAATTAACCCAAAGTATGTATTTTTTTCCCGATGCATCCATTGCCTCCACTCGGACACCATTGTTTTGAGTGATGGTCTTATTGTCCTAGGCTTTCGTGTAAAATAGGTATTCATTAATATCATACCCTTGCCATGAATTAACTGTACTTAATGGACTAGATGACAACCTCTTCATGGTAATTTAATCAGTGGTTTCTCCATCCAGTAAATTAAGTTCTCCCAATCAATCTGTGAAGCAACGCTTGTGTTCTTTCATGATCCACTCATTTATGCGTCCCTTATTGTTAGCTCTTATGATTTTTCATTTGTAGCTCGATGTATGGCTTAACTGTAACAAGCTGTTGAAGAACACTGTAGTGAGCTTCTCGAACTAATTTGTAGTCCAGGTCGACTAATCTCTTATTTTCCTTCATCCCCCTCCAAGCCAATTTGCCCTCGTGTCGAGGTAATTGATACAACACTTGACGACCTATTCTATACTGTATCCCTCAATCATTGATCCCTCTAGGTGGGCACGATTCCATACGTAGCACTTCAAACGACCATGTAACGCTCGTACGATCACATTTGATATAGATACAACAAGACAAGTACAATGGCAAGAAATACGATGAGCATGACATGAAACTCGTGTGAATTATAACTGGATATTGACAAATCTTTCATGGAGACTAATCGCCTGATGTTTGATGAGAAATCTATGGGCACTTTAACACCATGATGGCACTTGGAAAATACCTTCTTCTCTTTAGGTGTTAGTGTGAATCAAGCTAGAGGGAGATATACTTTTCCATTCTTCTCTCCTTCTGTCGGGTCGGGTGTAGCTCTTCCCTGATTCCCATAGTTACTAGGATGGTACGTCATTGTAGACCATCCTTTGTCTTGCTTGGTATGTCCAGCAATGTTCCGATTGTGTTGTCGAACCCATTCTTTTCTAGATGCATGGCATCTATCCCATGGCGAATCTCCAGATCTTTCCAGTATAATAGGTACTTAAAGAAAATCGAATGCTTCTTGAATGGGGGATGGAGCTCATCATCTGGTTCCTTACGCTTTGTTCCCTGGAACATTTCTTGGGCTCTTTTTCAAACACGCACTGTATTTTCTCTGTCATGGCACATATTTGCTTCCCGGTTTTAGGTTTTGGTGGAGGATCATTATCTTCGGTACCATGAATTTTGACATCAACTTGCAGTATTTATGATCATTGCGTAAGAAACGCCAGTGCCACATGTAAACAAGCTTGTTGCAACCTGGGAGGTACCTATAGTAGACTCCATTCAAGCAGATCATACATCTCGTTTTCCCTTTAATCTGACCCAAAACTAAAAATATGGTGGGGTAATCGTTGATGGTAACGAAAATGATGGCCTTCACTATTAAGTATTGTCTTAAATACTCGTCCCACACATTCATCCCAGCTTTCCATAAATCTTTCATATCTTCCATCAATGGTTTAAAAAATACATCAATATCAATATCAGGCTGTCAGGGGCCTTGTATCAGGACACATAGTAGAATGCACTTTCGCTTCTGATAAAACCAGGTAGGAAGATTGTACATGGTCAGAAGCATTGGCTAAGTGCTATGTGAGTTGTTCATGTCTCCAAAACGGTTCACTCCATCAATACTCAGTGCAAACCTAATATTTTATGGGTCTTTAGCAACTTCTGGGTACGATGCATCAAAGTTTTTCCACTGACGAGTATACACTGGGTGTCGGAGCATCCCATCTTTGATGCATCCTTCTTGATGCCAGTGCATTAGTTTTGCATCTCGATTGGTTTGAGTACAAACGCTTGATGCGATCTTTCATAGGAAGATACCACATCACTAGCCGGGAGATTTTTTTTCTTATTTTTCTCGAATGAGCCTGCCTCTTCTTTGTCAAAAAGATCAACATATGGGGAAGTGTTGTTAGTTGACTTGTACCGGCTAGCACCACATGTTGGGTATTTATCCAAAGAAGCATACTCTTTCCTGTATAGGATGCAGTGGTTCACGCACGCATGAATCTTTTCCACACAAAGAAAAAGGGCTCATATTAGTTTTATCAGTTGATATGTGTTGGAAGGTAATTAGTTAGGCTTCGATAGCACCATTTTCAAAAGTTGTAGTAAGATATCGAAACTACTATCAGATCAACCATATCTGGCCTTCAACTTCATAAGTTCAAGCACTGGTCATAATATTGAGAACTCCCTATCACAACCTTTTGACTAATTGTATACAAGATCCTTCGCTACCTTCTATAAAACTTCAAAATTATCTAAACCCCCAACCGACCCCATTAGCACCTCAGGTTCTGCATGGTGTAGAATTTTCTCTAAATCAATAATATTATCACCACAACTATCACCATCAGCAGTCTCCATGTGATCAACATCCGACCGATCTTCTTTGTCATCAGGTTACACTTGTTGCTCACCATGATGGGTCCATATCGTGTAGCCCTTCATAAATCCACGCATCACTAAGTGGCCCATTATTTTCATACCATCTGCCCATACTTTTTTATTTTTACAGTCAGCACATGGACAATGTATCTTCGTTGTATTGTTACTGTAAGTGTGTGCCTTGGCAATATCAATAAGTTTAGATAGTTCATCCGTATATGACGGCAAATATCTTGGCATATGATACTTGCATTGCTTCTCCATATATCTGAAAATATTTCATTTACAACAAAATTAAAAAAATACATATTTATAATCAAACTTAACCTTGCTCGCTATGGGAAAGAGAAATATAAATAACTAGGAGGTGATGATCTATAAATTCAGCGTAGATATATCTTTTGTACCATGTGGGTAGTGTGGAAAATACATTTTTTCTCTCTCTCTCCTATCTAGATCTTGGTGAGGGGAAAGTGGGCAATATACATATAATTTGGCTAATAAAAGCATTACATTTAATCACAAGAGGATAAGAGGACAACATGGCATTAAGTTGCATACATAGATTTATCACAACCATACATAAAAAAGCAAAAAAAGCAAAAAAATTTTCAGATGATGCTTTCACTATTTTGTATGCATAAATCCATCACATTTAAGGCCTAAAAAATCATAAGAAGAGAGAATGCATGAATCTAACCACGGTAGAAAAATCCACCAAAGATTTCGAGTTCAAAACCTTTCCCATATTTTATTTGTTTTTGGAGAGAGAAAATGCATGGATCTAACCACTGTAGAAAAATCCACTGAAAATTTGGAGTTCAAAACCTCCCCCAATATTTTGGTTGTTTTTGAAGAGATAAATTTCGTGTGAACTATACAGGGCTCGGAGAGAAAGAAGACTATATAGGTCAATCTTGCTAGGCGACGATATAAGGCGCCACCGGTGAAGATATATCTTTGCAGGCCAAGCTCTTAAGGCATCTACTTGGCATAATACCATATCTTCCATGGCGGATGACTTAAGGCGTCGCCTGCGAAGATAAGTTATCCATCTAGGAAGATAGTACCATATCTTTGCAGGCGGACAGCCATCTCGCCCTCGTCCCTCATATTACAGGTGGACGTAGGGTGCCTAAAAAAATACTCGCCTGTAAAGTTTAAAGCACCTCGTCTATGAAAATCCTTTTTCTAGTAGTGTCAATGTATGCTTATATATTCAACAGTCAGTTCCTTCTCGTTTTGGTTGCGTTTTCCAACTGCTGGCAGCTTCCAGCCTTACGGAAAATCTTTAACAATCTTGGGAAAGCAAACAGATGCAGGGAACTGTTTCAGTGCAGCATGATGTATCAAACATCTGATGCCGAGCATTCATAATTCACTAGTGAGATTACCGCGACGGCTACAAGGTAGCAGATCGAAAATAATGAGTCAGAACATAGCTAACGCTATTGCACTTTGCGACCACAATAACAACCCGTCGCGACCACTATAACAACCCGCTATTGACTTTATTGAACCGTTATAATGTTTAAACGATGTTCTTTACATATGGATAAAATAACTTAGCATTGTGTGTCTTCTTTATCTTACATATTTATATGTTATTTCACAATTTTTATGTTATGAAATGAATTGTTATTTCACAATTTTTATGTTATGAAATGAATGAGTAACTAAGCATGCAGTCTAAATTCTAAATTTTAAGTGAAACTTCATGTTAATATTAATGTACAGTCTTTATGGTTGTTTTCTAATTTCGTTATTGGAACTTAGTGTCCCCACTAGCGTCCGTTATCCGTAATCCATTAACCAGATACAAATCCGCTATTAACCTGCTATATATTATTTATTACCTTTGCTCTAGAACGTGGGTAGCTTATTTTATGCCCAAATAAAAACGGCACAACATGCAGTAAAAATCCTTCATTGTTTTAGTGGGGTAAAACAGACACAAGGTTTTGAGTAAAACTCTGGCGATTTTTACTGAAGTATGTTTTTGCCCTATTAAAAAGCATGGACAACCCATGTAGAAAATTTCTGGGAATATAATAATTGTTATAAATCGTGTTTGTGTGTATTTAATTTCGTGGATATAATTGCATATCACGGATGCAAAACGTTTCCATTATCACTGCTAACTTGTCCCTCTCGTTATGAACCGTGCGACCCCATGCTCCACATGGAGCCACCTGGCATCTAACATGTCCGTGGAAAGTGAATCCGAAAAATGCAATTAGAATGAGCCACGTCTTCAGATCAACAATAGCCGTTGGATAAAAAAAAAAGACGTAACAACATAAAAGAAAGTTGGCCGTTTGATTAGATAGAAAAAAAAACAATACCCGGTAAATGTCTGGAGCCTTCCGGTAATTCAGAAGTCAGAAACGAGAGAGACATAGAGAGCAAAGAAAATAAGTACTGCACCGGGCGGCCTTCTGGGTCTTCTTCGACGAGGCAGGCTGAACTGGTGAAGTCGATCTACTCGGTTCCTTTGACAAAGCCAGTCAGAAGAGGACCATATTGTAAAAAGATCCTCTTGTTTACACATCATATTATTATTACTACACAGTGAGTGTTCCTGGAAGAACAAACGATTTCAATTGATGTGTTACAGTTATAAAGTGTTTGCATGTGTACAATTTTTGCAAGGATTTTGAAAATTGAACTAATTTGCACACAAGAAACATGCAAAATTAACCAAGCCTATAAATTGATATTTTCAATTATCTCTACCCACACCTCTATTTTTATATTATAAAAATTTGTAGTGTTTCTCCCCGGAGCTTCGTCAGTTGCCCAATATCCGATCTATCAATCGTGTATGGTGTATTCGATCGCTCCGTATCTGACCCTGTCGCTAGCAGTTGCGGCCCATTTATATTGCGTAGTTCATCTCCAATCCGTACCAGATTCATTTCCAAAGGCAGCCCAAAGCGGCCAAGCCCATATCTGATCCGTTCGCTTTTTACTAGGAGTTTTTACAGTTTACGTATTTTAGCATTCCGATTTGGTTGGATCATAAACTAATTTCTTCTGTGTAAAAAATATTACCTTTGTTGATATGGTAATAACTAATAAGATTGTTGAAAAAGATGTTTCAGATTCTTGCACTGCCTAATGCAACCCTGAGAAAATCAGAAACATACATACAACACTTGCATGAAAGCGTGCCATCGATCCCGACCTTACTGAGACGACCTCAATATACAAACTTTCTGTCGATTCATCAATGAGGTTTACACGGTAAAAGCCTCCAATGAAGTCTTCGGTCTCCTGTGAATTGTGATTGCGTATAGACTGTTGTTTTCGAAGATGTGTTTTTGCATTTATTTATTTCTTCACAGCATAACTTGAGGTGCCAAAGAGCAGGTGCATGCTGAGTGATCCGGTGCAGCATGCACTGTATGATAAAATTAAACAGACAGCAGAATGGATAATTTTAAAAGATCGAGTGAACGACAAACGTACTAAAACATAGAGAAAAAGTGTGATGCTTTTATTACAGCTGAGGAGCTGCTTTCCTCGAAGTCATTGACGTTGCGGTACTGAATATGAACTTGTATTGAATTAAACAGCTAGGAAGATTTGATGATTTAAGAACAGTCCACACTTACACTATGAGAAGTTTAATTAAATTTCATTTATTTGCATGGGTTTAATTTGATAGGTACTCTTGCCCCAAACAGCGTGTCGAAACTTGGTTTCGGCAATAAGAAACTGGAGGTAGCAGTCAAGCGCCAAACACGATGGGTTAGTATGCAAAGAGATTTAGACAGGTTCAGGCCCTCTCTAACGAGAGGTAATACCCTACTCCTGTTTCGGGGATTCGATCCGCCGAGTGATTTATTAATCTCACGATCTCTTGATCTCGGTTATCTCATAAGCTCTTGCTATGATTCTCTCTGTCGTCGTCCTCCTCCCTCAAGGGGTGTCCTACCCTCCTTATATAGTCTCGGAGGGCAGGTTTACAAGTCGAAGACCCTATCATACTCCATGTAGGACTCCTCAATCTTACCAACTATAGACTATGAGCCGTTACCTTATACAATGGTAACGTAACACCCAAGTCATAAGCCGGTTTACATAATTACAAATCATAACCTATTCCCTATGGTAAGTCGGATAAGCTAGTCGTGAGGGTATCCGGTACCCATAATCTCCAAAGTAGCCCACGAGACCTTCGCAGTCGACGAAATAACTTTGCCTCGAACCAGAATAACACATAGCCGAGTACCTCCTTAGCCGAGTGCCTCTATCGCCGAGTGCCTTCATCATCTCTGCCCAGGTCTCCCGAGTGCTTTATCATCCAATAGAAAGGCTGTGAAGGGCTGAAAATATCTCAAGAATTACAAAAATAGATATTTAGGTGCATCGATTGATGCACCTAATTAGGTATAGCCCCCGACTATGTGTTTAGTTAATCAAACTAAGCATATAGTCAAGAACTATAATAATCATACTCTCCTGAGTTAAATAAATGTTTAGCCTAAGCCAAAAGCAATCATAAAAAATCATATAACACATAACCTCATGATCAGGGCATAGTGTATAATGAAGTCCGAGTACTCGGCGAGCTCATGCTTATCCAAGTCGTTTTGCCCGAGTCATCTCAGAACAAACAACTCAGCCAACCCTCATGGGTAAAAAATCTGAGTTAATAATTCACCAGTCATCTGAAAAACATGACCAAAATATTAAATAGCTCCAGCCATAAGATCGGTCTTAATCAAAAAGAGCACACCAAGGTGGCAAAGAAAGCATTGACATAATCATAAAATCAAATGCTTTGTAAAAAATTAAACAGTTCCTGCAACCTATAAAAAAGCTACCAGGACAGTTATACAAAACTTTACTGTTTGTCACCTTCCAAATTGCATCGTACCAACCTTCAACAAGTTGAGTAACTGTTGTTATGTAAGGATTTTAAAGGTATTGGCCTATGAGACACGCGCATATTGCCATGGCAAATCTGCTTAAGTCCTCAAGGACACATGTCTAGCCACACCTGTGACATGGGCCATAAGTTTCTCATGGGCTCGGCCCAAACACGAGAAAACCCAACAAAACCCTAAAAAATCTTTCTGAAGGCGTCGGCATCTTCCCCGCCACTTCATCTTCCCGAAATTTTTCCCCTTTTCGCGCTCCTGTTCACCAGCCTGCTCCGAGAAATCCGAGAACCTGCGCTCGCTCAAAATCATTCATCCAAGAACTCAAGTTCTACCGCAATCCATCATCCGCATCCAACCTCTAGCATCTCCTCAAAGAATCCCCATCCCCTGTGCTAGATCCAGCTCCTCTCACCCTGCATCCATGGCGGAAGAGAGAGAAATCCCTTTCGACCAATGGGCGACCTCAGACGTGAAGGAGTCAACCCTGCGGGAAATGGTAAAAAACGGAGTTCTGCTGCCCAAAGAAATCATCGGCTGTTGCCCGGCGTTCGGCGAGGAGTTCCCCACCCCGAACACCGGTGAGATGGTTGTCTTCACTTCTTTCTTCTACTGCGGATTTGGTCTTCCCACTTCCGATTTCTTCCATGGTATTTTCGAATATTACGGTCTCCAAATTTATCACTTGAATCCCAATTCCATCCTTCACATCGCAATCTTCATTCACGTATGCGAAGCTTTCTTAGGCATTCTTCCCCATTTCAATCTGTTTCGTCACATGTTCTATGTTATGCCACATCCGACTAAGGACGACCCATGCGTCGTCGGTGGGGCTGGTTTTCAACTCCGCGGGATTCTCCGCAGAGATTACTTCTCCCTTCCTTTGAAATCCTCCAATAAAGGCTGGCATGCAAACTGGTTCTATATCTCGAACCCGCATCCCAGTTTGCCCGACTTCATCGGCCTTCCACCGATTCAAAGAGCCACCTGGAGCACAATGCCAAAGAACCAAGATTGGGTTGAAGCGAATAACCTCCTGGCTAACATTCTTGAAATGAAGAAGAAAGGCCTACAAGGAGAACAAATTACCTGGCACTTTATCAAGAACTGACTGGCTCCCATCAAGGAAAGATCCAAGCCAGCGTTCGAGTATGAGGGCGAAAGCGACCCCAATCGAGAAGACCGTGATGCTCTGAGTTACCAGGCCTTGTGCACTCGTATGTACAAGATCTTCTCCTCTGGAATAACAGTAGATCGCAGCCACAAGATGCCGGTTCCTCCCTTCAACCTGTTCCGACCTCCTCCTCCGGGACGCAGCCTCTTTAATCTCTTTTTATGTCACTCATGTTCTTCAATATATCTCAAAAATTCCGCTTGCAGGCTAATGCCCTCATCATATCTCGGTCGTACAAGGTATATCATGACGATCAGCCGACTCGGCCTGCTGCCAAAAAACCAACTGGCGGCCCCAAAATCAAAGTTGAACCTCAAGAAAAGAGGGCTGCCGATGATGATGATATTAGCAAACGGGCGAGCAAAAGGAGACTGGTTGTCGATGACTCGGACGACGAAGAAATCCAAATCCCTCGAGCTAACATAAGTCCTCTGAAGCCGTCCGCCAGATATGCCCCTAAGATCAGGAGGTCTAACAGGTATCTCGCATAACCAAAGTCATCTTCTTGTTGAAAATCTTTTCCTTTCCATCTCAACTATCTTCATCTTCTTTCTTGTAGAAAACCCCAGGACATAGATCCCACCGGGAGAATCGAATCCACCGATCCGCCTGCAGCGTCAGAAAAACCAAGACCTGCAGAACAAGGGCCTCAAAACCCTCCCCCGAGTGAGGATACTCCGGAAGTGGAGCCCCCGAATAAAGATGCTCCCGAAGTCGAGCCCCCGACTGTCAGCCAAGATACTCCGGCTGGATACCAATCGGCTGAAGACCCACAGGGCTCGCTCAATCAGGAAGCACCATCCAAGGACCCGGCTATCCAAACAGGTATGTTTCAATATAATCTCCAGATTCTTGTCTTCAATATATTCCCTATTTCTATCTCTATTTATCCTCTTTAGATCAATCAGCCGAAGAAGAGGAGATCTCCCAACTGAAGTCTTCAGCTGACTCGGTCTCCCTATCAAGATCGAATGGCGCGATGCCGAAGGCGTCAAGCAAGGCATCGTCTTAAATAAGCAAAAGGAGAATGAGGAACGTGACATGCTCATGGCTAGCCTCAACGAAGCGACCTGGCTGATGAATGTAAGCACAACTCCTCCATGTCTTATCTTTGCGATCCAACATGGTTGACTATCTTCATACCCTTGTGCAGAGAATATATTGTCACTCAATGGCCAAGTCAGACACACTCGAGAAACTGGTCCCCCATGTAAACTCTCTAGAAAACATCCACCAAGACCTCAAGGTCGTCAGAGAAGAGGCTACAGCTCGAGAAGTCATCTTGCGAGCAGAAATTACAAAGCTCCGAGATACGAACTTGGAACTCCGTGGCTCAATTGGAGGTAAGTCAAACCATCCTATCCTTATTTCAACTTCATGTATGTGTCTAATCCTGTCATGATGCAATTGTTGTAGCCAATTTATCTGAGGTCAACTCTCTCAAGGCCCAGCTAGAGAAAGCGGAAACTGACAAAGGTAAGCTGGAGTCCGAGAAGGAAAAAGCCTTGGAAGAGATTGAAGGTAACTCGCGAAATTTGCATTCCTCAATTTTCTTGGTCTTGACTGTCGATGTAACCCGTGCTGCTGTAATCTTGTAGCTAATAAGGTGAAGTCCCAAGCACAATTTAATGTCTTTGCCGAAAGGGTCCGAAGAGCTGAAAGTGTGCGGGACGACATCGCCAATGCCGCAACGCCTATCTTGTCAGCAATATACCACCAAGGACTCGGGACAAACTCATTGGATGCTATTGAAGTCTTCGACAAGCTCAGGACGGCGCCGGCAAAATATATGGAGAACATCACAGAGGCGGCCGTCATGGGTGCAAGCTTTGCTCTTGCGCAGACGAAATCACTCTATCCTAGGATAGACACGGACTCTGTAGGAGATGGTTTCGCAGCTGGTACCATGGATGAGCGAGCCCTGGAGCTTATAAATGAAGCGCAGGAGTCGGCGAAAAAGGTAGCTGGTGACGTAGCCGCGAACTTCCAGGAGTAGTTGACTTGCCTTGATGTATATGACTTACTGTATTTTTGACTTGTAAATATCTAGCTCATTTATGTTAATGCCTTGATCTGAGTCTTCAGATATAATTTCTTAAGAATTTTCGTCTGACTATTACCAAACCTAGGCTCGGTTAAGTCATCAAAAATCCTCAGTCCTTATCTATTGAACTCGAACCGAAACACTAAGCAATGATAAGCTAAATAAAAACAAATTGGATCATGCTTTATTGATATATATATATAGCCCCTGACTGACAATTCAAGAAGTCATCTTGCTTGAAATTGGCAGTCAAGAAGAACTTAAAATCGGAAAAGATTAAGCATAATATCGACGAAGGTGCTCAATATTCTAGGAGTTCTCCACCATGGTCCCGTCTTCGCGCTTCAAGCGATATGCCCCTGGCCGAGTCACCTCAGCAATTATGTAGGGCCCTTCCCATAGTGGAGATAGCTTGTGATGAACTTTTGTAGTTTGAATCTTACGTAGAACCATATCTCCGACGATGAAAGCTCATGATCGAACATTGCGATTGTGGTAACGACGAAGTCCTTGAAGATATCTTGCCGACTGAACCAACGCGGCTTCGCGGGCTTCTTCCAGTTGGGTTAGGTCATCAACTCTGTCTTGGTCGTAACGTCGTCGTCAAAGCTGCGAACTCGAAGAGACTCGTACTCCATTTCACTCGGCAACATTGCTTCTGCTCCATAAACCAAGAAGAAAGGAGATTGGCCGGTAGCCCGACTGGGTGTAGTCCGCAATGACCATAACACCGAAGGTAATTCTTGGACCCATCTTCCAGTATACGGTCGTAGTCTGTCAAACACACGGGCCTTGATACCTTGGAGAACCATACCATTGGCGCGTTCGACTTGTCCATTGCTCTTGGGGTGCGCCACTGATGCATAACAAATCTTTATACCGAAATCCTCACAGAACTCCTTAAAAACGCCTCCAGTGAATTGAGTCCCATTGTCAGTTATGATTCTATTCGGGACGCCAAACCGATGCACGATGTTTAGAATAAAATCTCGCGCCTTGTCCGTAGTTATCGTAGCAACTGGCTTAGCCTCGATCCACTTGGAAAACTTGTCAATCACGACGAACAGATGCGTGAATCCTCCTGGCGCCTTCTTGAAGGGACCGACCATGTCCAAGCCCCATATGGCAAAAGGCCATAATAAGAGAATTGTTTGAAGGTCCTGGGCTGGGACATGGCTTTGCCGAGCAAAAAACTGGCAACCATCGCACGTGTGAACCACCTTGTCTGCATCGGAGACCGCCGTGAGCCAGAAGAATCCCTGTCTGTAAGCTTTGCCCACCAGAGCACGTGCCGCAGCATGGCTGCCGCAAATGCCCGAGTAGATATCTTGTAATAACTGTCGTCCTTCCTCTGGCGTGACGCATCTCATCAAAACTCCAGAGGGGCTTCTCTTGTATAGTTCTGAATCGACCATGACATAGCCTTGACTGCGACGTCGGACTCGTTCCGCATCATCCCGGTCATCCGGCAACTCCTGCTGAGTCAAAAACTTGATGAACGGTGTCCTCCAGTTGGCGTCGAGCATGGCGACCTGGTTTGTTACTTCGTCGTCGGGGGTTAGTTTCTTGGCCACAGTCGGCTCGTAGAGATGCTCCACGAAAACGTCAGTCGGGGCTGCTTTGCGCTTGGACCCAAACTGTGCCAACTGATCCGCCGCTTCGTTGTTGTGTCTCAAGACATGGGATAACTCCAGTCCATCAAACTTGTCTTCAAGCTTGCGAACTTCCTATCGATAGGCCTCCATGGTCTCATTTAAACAGGACCAGTCCTTCATTACCTGGTTAACCACCAACTAGGAATCTCCTCGCACAATCATCCGTCGTATCCCGAGTGAAACGGCAAGTCGCAGGCCATGAAGCAGGGCTTCGTACTCGGCGACATTGTGTGAGGCGGGGAAGTGAATGTGAAGAACATACCATAGCCTCTCCCCAGTCGGGGAAATCAGCACGACTCCCGCTCCCAAACCGGTGACTCTTTTAGATCTGTCAAAGTGCATGGTCCAGTACTGCAGATCTTCTCTAGGTACATCTTCTTGTTGTTCAGTCTACTCGGCTACGAAATCCGCCAGGACTTGAGACTTTATAGACGTCCTCGCCTTGAAAGTTATGTCCAGCGGCATCAATTCCAGAGCCCACTTCGCGATGCGCCCAGTAACCTCCCAGTTATGGATGACATCGCCGAGTGGAAAGGACGTAACGACGGTGACCGAGTGACCCTAAAAATAATGGGCTAGCTTCCTAGTAGTGATTAAAACTCCATATAATAGTTTTTGTACCTGAGGGTAGCGAGTTTTGGCTCCTGCCAGCACCTCGCTGACAAAATAGATCGGCCGTTGAACCTTTTGAGTTCGGCCTTCTTCCTCACGCTCGACGACCAAGAAGCTCACAGCCGGCTATTGAATCGACGACTTGGTCAATACGGGGCAATCCAAAAGGATCCTTAGGGCATGATTTGTTGAGATCGGTGTAGTCCACACACTTGCGCCATTGTCCTGTCTTTTTCCGGACTAGGACCGGGTTAGCTAGCCAATCGGGATGGTAAACCTCTTTGATAATCCCGACAGCTAAGAGCTTAGCGAGTTCCTCCTTGATGGCATCTTTTCGATCTTGAGCGAAGCGGCGTAGTCGTTGTTTAATAGGTTTAGCGTCATCTTTGACGTTTAAAGAGTGCTCGATCACCTCCCTAGGAATACCTGGCATGTCAGACGGTTTCCAAGCAAAAATATCTTTATTATTTTGGAGGAAGGTGACGAGCGCGCTTTCCTATTTGGGATCTAGCTCCGCGCCTATTACAGCAGTTTTAGAAGGATCAGATGGGTCAAGGGGGATTTTCTTTGTCTTGGCGTCGCCTTCTCCCGACTTGGCTATCTTCTTCGCAGGGACTTCTCCTTCTCCAGACGTTGATGCGGCCAGTCGGACCTCTTGCTGGCCGCGTAATCTCTCATGAGTTTGGGCCATATCGCAGCTTTCTCTATCGCAGGTGAAGGCTTGCTTGAAATCGCTGCGCAGGGTGATAACTCCGTGGGGCCCGGGCATTTTCATGATGAGGTAGGTATAGTGTGGTACTGCCATGAACTTAGCGAGCGCAGGTCTTCCAATGATCGCGTGGTAGGCCGCTTCGAAGTCGGCAACCTCAAAGGTAATGTTTTCCGTCCGGAAGTTCTCCCGAACTCCGAACGTGACTGGGAGGGTGATGTACCCGAGTGGCGTAGATGACAGCCCCGGGATGACTCCATGAAAGGGGGCTAAACTCAGCTTCAATTCTGATCTGGGAATCTGCATCTCGTCCAGCGTCTTGGCGAATAGGATGTTGAGAGCGCTGCTGCCATCGGTGAGGATGCGCTTGAGCTTGATATTACGGACCACCGGGTCTAGTACCAGGGGATACCGCCCCGGGTGAACCACTCGGTCAGGGTGATCCGAGCGGTTAAACGTGATAGCCACCTCCGACCATCGTAGATAAAGCGGGACCTCGGGTTGTGCAGCGTTGACTTCTCTATCAGTCAGCTTTTGCTTCCTCTTGGACTCGTATGCCTGCGGTCCCCCGAAGATGTGGTTTAGCTCGCCCACAGGGTCTTGGAAAGGCTCTAGGCCACTCGCCGGGTCGTTCCTCTTGGTTCCCGACGGACCGGCTTCATCAGCCGTCTTTTGTCGTAGCTGCGCTGCATACTGCTCGGCAAACTATTTGTAAATGAAGCAATCCATGGCCGCGTGCTTGTGATTGGGATGGTGCGTGCACTAAGCGTTCATGATCTTGTCATATGCGGCGACTCGGGGACGTTGTTGCTGGTAATTTGATGTCGTGGCGACCAGATCCTCGGGCTTGCGCTTGCGATCTTTTTGGCCGTTGTCCTTCTTAGGACGCCAGCTGCTTCCGGATGGTTTGTCGTCCCTTTTGTCGTGCCGATCTTGTCGCGAGGCCTTGATTGCATCATCAGACTTGGCGTAGGAGTTTGCCGTCTCGAACATTTGTTTAACCATCTTCGGTGGCTTGCGCCCGAATTTGCCGATCAGCAACTCATCACGGACTCCTTTCTGGAACGCGGCTATGATAACGTCGTCGGTGATGTTGGGGATCTTGTTCCGCTTCTCCGAAAAGCGCCGAATATAGTCTTTTAGCGATTCGTCTGGCTTTTGGATAACATTATAAAGATCAAAGTGGATCCCGGGCCTTTCGAAAGTACCCTGAAAGTTGGCGATGAAGTGGTCCCGAAGCTCACCCCACGAGTCAATTGAGCCTCTTGGCAAACTCGTGAGCCAGTTCCTGGCAGAGTTGGCGAGAGCGACGGGCAGGTGATTGGCCATAGCCTTGCTGTCTCCTCCTACTGCACGGATGGCGAGAGTGAACACGGTTAGCCATGACTCGAGGTCGGTCTTACCATCATACTTGTCAATCCCGGCAGGCTTAAAGCCACTCGGCCAGTCCACTCGACGCAGGTCCCGAGTGAACGCGGGCACTCCATCGTCGTAGTCGTCGGGTGGTCTCCTTCCATCTTCATAAGAGCACCGTTCACGTTCCCGGTAGCGTCGGTCGAGTACCTCCCGCAGATCACTCGGGGGGGGGCCTTCGCGGGCTGCTTTGGTAGTTCGAGTTGTAACTGCGACAATTCCGGTCATGGCCGGGTGGTCGGCTGTGTCCTCTCTCGTGAGAGTCGGCCGTTTGTTCTCGTTGCCTCCATACTGCGTTGCAACGAGGGTCTTTTGACTTGACGGGCGTCTTGCTTTGCTCAAGTCTTTTATAATCTTTGGATGGTAGCAGCGGCAAGCAGCTCCTATCGGGCGTTTCAGCAATGGACTCGGTCGGCCTTCGCGCCGAGCTAAAGGGAGGACCATTGGCCGTAGCCGCGACGATGGTCTTGATCTTGTCCAGGAGTGGTGTCACCGCAGCCGGCGCCGCTTCGATGACGGTGTCGATGAGGGTGAGAGCAGCGACGGCGTTCTGTTGAGACGTTTGGAAGATGTTGGCGTTGTCGACTCGTGTCTGCAATATAGCCTCGCGAGCGGAGCGCCCAGTCGCCCTCAGGTCCCGTTTCTTCTTGTCGGCTTCTTGTTTTTTCTTGAGCTCCTCCTCCTCCTTGCGCTTGTTCTCCTCCTCCACGCGCTTGCGCTCTTGCTCAAGCTTAGCTCGCTCCTCTTCCGCAATCCTCCGGGCCACGGCCGAGTCGGTCTCGGCTACTTCGGCTATGAGGACGTTGAGAAGGTCTGGATCGTAGTAGTCTCTGTCAGCATCGTAGCTGTTGATTTCATCCGTGGAGATGTCGTAGAGGTTGTCGAAGTCGGTGGAGCTTAGATGTTCGTCAAGGTCCGTAGATGAGTACGACCCAAGTCGTTCGAGTATGACCGCGACCTCCCTCGCGGCCGGGGGACAGCACGAAGGCGATGAAGAAGATTCTCGTGAGTGGATCGGATCCAACTCAGAAGATAAGAGGTTATGGTAGATTTTAGTGTCGTCCGGAAACCCGAGCGGCACCAAGGAATTGTCCCTTCCCGACTGGTTCGAATCCGAGTCGAGAAGAGAGAGCTTACCGAATTCGTTGGTGACGAAGTCGAGTCCGCCGAAGCGAAGCGCCTGCCCAGGGGCGAAGACGAAGTCGGCGAAGCTTGATGGAGATCCCATTGCGCTCGTTGGCGAGATGTTGAAGAAGAACTTGACACTGGTCCCCTACCTGACGCGCCAACTGTCGAAACTTTGTTTCGGCAATAAGAAACTGGAGGTAGCAGTCAAGCGCCAAACATGATGGGTTAGTATGCAAAGAGATTTAGACAAGTTCAGGCCCTCTCTAACGAGAGGTAATACCCTACTCCTGTTTCGGGGATTCAATCCGCCGAGTGATTTATTAATCTCACGATCTCTTGATCTCGGTTATCTCGTAAGCTCTTGCTATGATTCTCTCTGTCGTCGTCCTCCTCCCTCAAGGGGTGTCCTACCTTCCTTATATAGTCTCGGAGGGCAGGCTTACCAGTCGGAGACCCTATCATACTCTATGTAGGATTCCTCAATCTTACCAACTATAGACTATGTGCCGTTACCTTATACAATGGTAACGTAACACCCAAGTCATAAACCGGTTTACATAATTACAAATCATAACCTATCCCCTATGGTAAGTCGGATAAGCTAGTTGTGAGGGTATCCGGTACCCATAATCTCCACACAGCGAAAGCTCCAAAAAGAAGCTTTCAAACACAAGAGAGAAAAATATGTAATCACTTGGGTGGATAGCAACACTCAGTTGTGTAATCTTTCAAATTGTTAAATATGTGATCCAAATTTTATTTCAATATATCTGAATTAGTTTCTAGTAGGACTTATCTTTTTTCTATTAGAACTCATATATTTTCCCATTGTGTATCTCTTATAAGCAGGGATGAATTCAGCGTGGATGTTGGGGACTCAAGTCCCCTTTATTCCGTTGTATTATCATTGATAGAAGAAAAGGGAAGGGGTAGAAAAAGGAGAGGAGGAAGAGTAGGGGGGCCGAAGGAGAAATACTCATCTTATTCTGAATCCACCGTGGTTGTAAGCTAGCACCACATTGTTGTTTCATGCATTATAATGATCATTGTTGATCAGCGCATGTAGGTTTTTCCATATTAAATTTCGTGTCTTCGTCTTGCATTTATTTTCATAACACAGATTGATAGAAAGATAAACACATGTAAATTTAATTTATTCCATCAATAAATCATGACAGTATCCATGTAAACTAGCAAAATCACGTCATGTGATCTAAACATGTAAATTAGACAGTAAAACATGAACAGATCGAATATACAAAATCATGCAAATACGTACCAAGGGTTTTAGAAGTTCTTTAGTTGTATAGCAGGAACAACTCACGGTACCGGACATTGACGGCGACACGCAACACCCGAACGAAGAGAAAGACGAGCTGTGTTGGACGAATAGTAAGCAGTTGCGCGAAGACCATTCACACGCATGTTGCGTACAAGGGCCGCCGAAGCCCCGTCCAGGCGAGCGAACACGCGTGTTCCTCTAGCTTTCTCTATCACATGTCACAAGTGACTGAGAGAACGCTCTATTTTTTAACGAGGTCTCTCTCGTCTAGAATAGACAAGATGGTATTAAATATCCTCATGCATACCTTCTCATGAGATAGGTTGTTTTTGTGACTTTTCAAAGAATTAATATCCAAATAAGCTAAGAACCATCTATTAATTCCAGCAAATGAGCCCCGAATAGTTCTACCTGCTGGGTGTTCGCAGATCAAATGTGTGCAGCTAAATATGCCATTACCTACCGAGGAAAACAAGGGTGAGAAAACGAAACATGCATGGACACTCCTCGATCTGTTCCCATTACAACGTTGATTTGTCTCCCATTGATCGTGTTTTTCCAATATATGTTGGCGCTTCCCTCTAGATTGGGACATACAGTTGATGGACTAACCATACATGGGCATCTGATTCAGGTCGCTCAGATATACCAATACCTGATGCCAATCATTCCTATCTCTACTGTTTGGACAAACCGTTTTTATCAAGCTAAGTGGGAAAATGGCAGAGATAATTTGGGACTGAATGGATTGGACGCTTATATAGGGGAGAAGCAAGTTGTCTTGAGAACTATGTATATAATAACAATGAGTGAGAAATAGTAGATGTGAGCATAAATCGAATTCTTACTTTCCCTCAAACTTAACCCATTATTTGCTAATGATGTCTCACCACATGTGGATCTGAAGATCGAGTGAACTTACGAGGGGCAATTGTTCCAGTTCAATTTAGTGGTTTCCTTCCTGGAGGACATAGCGATTTCTTCCCAATGCCACTCGTTATTACTGCACTATAGGCATCATATATTATTCTCTACTTGGTGAACGGGAAATCAAATGGACAAAAAAATGGAAAACTTTGAAAGAACGAGTGAACCACATATACTAATGTATATATGTTGAGAAAGTGTGGTGCTTTTCCTTGAAGTCCTTTGGTTGACTTGCTGTACTGAATATGTACCAAACGGCTAGTAAGCTCTGAGGATTTATTAACAGTTCAAACTTACACTATATGACAAGTTTGGTTAAATTGCCTTTATATGCATGGGACAAATTTGATATTTTCTCATACACGAAGCTGCAAAAGGTCCAAAAATAACCCTTGCAACACTAGAGAAATCCAAACATGTATTTGAAAATTTATTTTCCTTTACATGATTTATTTTTTGGAATTGCCTTTCCATGATTTATTTATCAATTTTTTCTCTGATGCAACGCAAATGCACTGACACTCAAATAGGTATTTCCTATATCTCGAGATCCTTAAATATTACTATCTCCTTTTCAAAATGAAGGATATCGTTGACTTGTTTATAACATTTGATCATTCATCTTATTTAAAAATTTAGTATAAATACGTAAAAGTATAAGTTAAGATTATATTTTATTTGATGATAAAACAACTTACAACAAAATAAATGATATTTATACAAATATTTTGAATAAAACGAATGATCAAACGTTATGCGAAAAATCAACGGCGTCATACATTTAAAATGGAGGGAGTATAATTTAAAAGTTCAGCACAATGTTTACTGGTGCATCGTCCTTATACAGCTAAACAAATGGTTAATCCTAGGCCATCACAAAACCAAAATGGCCATCTAACCGTTTGGCCTACTGATTACTGCCGCTGCAACAGGCAGCAATAGTTCTTGCGCATTCTGCCCAAGAAAATTAATGAACCCCAAAATAGTGATCTCCTACCTTCTGGCACAATTTCAACAACAAAATCGTTGCCATTTCTATTCTGATGAGTTAAATCATGGAAATACTCTCATTGATTTGTGTCCCATCACAATGGAGTACTCCGTAGTCCTTTTGGCTCCGGTTCCCAACACTGTCGGCTTCCAGCCTTCCGGGTAATCTCTGTTATCTTTGGGAAACCAAACAAATAAGGGGAACTGTTTCAGTGCAGCCTGATGTATGAATGCCTGATGCTAATCATTCCTAGTTCAGTGCTGAATACCTCCAGGGCAAATTGTTTGTTCATGCGAAGAGGGAAAATGGAGAATTATATTTCAGATGGAACGAGTTGGACATTTATATGGAGGAGAAGCATGTAGCCTGACTGCTATCACAATGAGTGAAAGGTGGTAGATGCGACGATGAATTCGTTACTAATTTACACCGAAAAACTCTACCTGTTCTGGAGATAAGTCTGAAACCACTATTTGGATCCACAGCAATTAATTAATGCTAAAATTTGCTACAGGATATTTTAAAAACTTGTAATTATCTAGGAGACATCGCAAAAACGCGTATATGTTGTAGGGTACTGTAAAAAACTGGTAATTAACTGTTGGACACTTACAACATTATTTTATTATTTTCAAAGAAATAAGAGAGAAAAACAGTCATTAAAGAGAAGTTTGTCATTTGCTCAACCGATAATAACTCTCTAAAATAAAATGGAAGAAAATAGTAAAAAAAAAGTAAAGCACATTTTAAATGTAATTATTTTAGTGTCCAAATATTGAAAAGATAATTAGAAGTCAAATGAATCCAGCATGGGCCCCACATGTAAGCCTCTCTCCCTCTTTCTTTCCAGATGGGGCGATGGAGCAGCGGCTCACCAGAGCTGGTGAAGCGAGCGGGTGGCGTAGTGGCCAAGGTCGTCGCGGCCAACAGCACGCAGACAATGAGGTCTTCATTTTTACCAACAACCAAGCTCTCTGAGCCCTCTTCTTTTCTCTCTCTCCATCATGCCGGCCGCCACTCGATCTCCCTCACCGAAGCCTTAGTGGTAAAATCCTCGCGCCACCAGCTTTGCCTCATCAAGGTGACTTTATTCCCCTAGTTTTTTCTTCCCTTTAGCTGTCCTATCAAGCTACCACCGTTACCTTCCTTGTCGGCCGTAGCCGAGGTTTTTCCTTTGCCATTCCGGCCTCCTCCCTCACTCCTTGTGCTTGTTGTCGCTTTTCCCGGATGTGAAGCAAAAATGAACACATGCTGCCGCCAGCGTCACTATCCCCTGGCCACCAGAGCCTCAGCGCCCTCCCCTCTCCCTCCACTCGTTTCCTTGGAAGAAGACGAAGGGAAGAAGAACAAAGGAAGGAGAGAGAAAAAAAATATTCCTGACAGGTATGTCCCAGCATGTGAGTGAGGCTCGGTTGGGTTTGAAGGGTAGAACCGTACTTTTATAACTGTTTCTCTCTTCTATTCCTTTGGATATAATAAAATAATCTCGCAGGTGTCCAGCAGTTAATTACCAGTTTTTTGCGATGTTCTATAGCAGATACGTGTTCCTCACTCAGCTAATTACATGTTTTTTGGATGTCCTGTAATAAATTTTGCCTTAATTAATTGTCCGATACACACAGTCACCATTCACAACCACAAGCTATTCATTAAGGAGTAAAAACAGGGCAGAGTTCACCCGGCTTGATTGACCAAGATGGGGTGAAGAATTGGGTCCACAGAGATATATACAAGCTGCGGCTAGAGCCTAGGACAAACAGAAGAGGAAAAAAAGATTCTTAATGGGCCCCGAATTAGTTGCAAACGATACAACCTCTTGATGTATGAGATCAACTACTTGGTTTCATAAGCTGCAAGTGCGGGATTTTGAAATATTCTTGTACGCGTTTCTTTCGTTCCAGAGGGTTTCGAGGATACAGATGATAATTGTGTGTTAAGATGTTGAATGTATGCGCTTGTAAAACCTTTGGCTGTGTATATCAATTACGGATACAGAGGATGGATTTCTATCCATTATCAAAAAAATTTCTGTCATGCATGTTTTGGCAGCGCCAAAAACTTTCATGGCCCTGAGGTATATAGACACTAGGGATCAGAGCAGTGCCCTGTTGTTATGGAACAAGAGGGAAGGAGGTTTTAGGCTGCATTCCATCAGTTTGGAGAGATATTTTCAGCCACGTGAAACATGAAAACTCAATATCACATAATTAATAAAGTATTGACTATTATAAACTTAAAAAATAAATTTATTTGATTTTTAAAATAACTTTCATATATTTTTTTAAAAAAACACCATTTAATAGTTTGAAAGGCATGCTAACGAAAATGAAAACGAAAAAGTTGAGAAAGTTGAAGCTTAATTTAGAACGATGAACAATGGTCACCCAACTGTAGGAGATAGGCAGATCCCAAAGAAAGTCATCCATGGTAGTTTATGCCCCAAGCTGGGATCACCAAGATGAAATGAGAGTACGAGACGTGCCTCAGGATTCTCCCATATATATAATATGTAACTAATCTACTTCTTATGCTGCGTGAATATGGTGATTAGCAGTCTAGTTTATGTACAAATTTAGCTTCCAACAACCCTCGCATTGCAAAAGTAACTCAGTTTCTTATTATATTTTGTTAAACTTTTTTCAGAAATATATGTGAATTTAACGTGCACACAAATAATTTATGACGAAGAACAATTATCAGTTATTTTTCCTGAAGATTGCTCACAGTTCAGTGAACTCTGGATGTTCCGTGCTAATTAGATTGACATCTCTCTGGTTGAACAAGGAACCGGATAGATATGCCACAGACCCACAGTTTCGTGGTAGAAAAACATGTCATCCTGATACCACTCATTTCCAACTATATATATGGCCTATCTTGGCCTACCGACATATATATTGTCTTGAGGAAGGAAAGAAGCATATACATGTAAAAAAATAAAAAAAAAAGAAAATGCTCTCACATATACCATGTATGCTTTTGTTCCACGTGCTTCATACGTTTGGATTCAGAAGGCTGGTTGTAAGCAAATATCCAGACATGAAAATATGGCATTTATACTCCAGATGTATAGAAGGTTCATGGGGCGCACACAGGTGCAAGCCAGTAGCTGTTGTCCTGGTGATAGTAAAGCACACTAAGGTATAGGTAAATATATGTGGCAGCATTACTTTACCCCAGTGTAGCTAGATAGCTTATTTTATGCTCAAATAAAAGTAGCAGAACAATTGCAGTAAAAATTTATCCTTCAAGGTTTAATTTGAGTAAAACTATGGCGATTTTTGCTGAAGTCATTGGTCCCATTAAAAAGCATGCAAAACCCACGTAGAAAATTTGTGAGGGATACAATATTTGTTATAAATCGTGTTTTCGTTCATATTTAATTTCATACAGATAAGCGCGCTTATCACTGATGTAAAACGTATCTATTATCTTACAAAAATTGCACTTATCAGTGCTAACTCATCCTTCTGGTTAAGGAGCCCCGTGGCATCTGACATGTCCAAATTAATATAGGGTCGTTCTGTTCTAGGCGGGTTCAACGAGCAGTTTTGATATTTGAGTCAGTAAATACTGGGTATTGAATTGATGTGTCACATACAAATTTTAGAGTCTGAGTAGAAATCTTGTCGGATAGGAAATTTAGAAAATTTTTAGACCCTGAATATAAACATATTGAGTAGAAAATTTTACCGTCCGAGTAGGAAGTTAGGTTTTTCAGAAATAAAAGTGTAATATCAATAGAAAAGAAAAAAACAAAATTTGCTACAGGACACTAAAAAATGATGTAATTGGCTGGGAGACACCGTAAAAATGTGACCTGCTGATGAACATTACAAAAGTTATGTAATTGGTTGTAGGACACCGAAAGTAATTTGTTTTATAATTTCCGGGCCAAAATAAGGGAGAAATTTTTCGAAATGACGAGAGTGCCCCTGGCACCACACCATGTAACCTTGACTGGGTCTGGTCGAACCAGACCCAGTCGAAGATGTCACTACCCCCCTCCCCAAATCCAACTCCTCGCCACGCCCCGCCACGTCTTGTCACGGCATGCGTGGTCAGCTGGTCACCGGTGCGGTGTGCAATGGAGCCACCGACCAGCAACGTCACCAACGTATTTTCTGACTTAGATAGCGCCTCCGTGCAAGGCGCCGACGACGCAGACGTGGAGGCGCTCCACCGCCTCTCCGACAACCTCGCTGCAGCATTCTGCTCGGAGGAGGACTTCGCGTTCCTCGCCGACGCGCGCATCGCCGTCCCAGGAGGGGGGGAGGCGGCGACCTGCGGGTGCACCGGTGCATGCTCTCCGCGCGGAGCCCCTTCCTGCGCGGCGTCTTCGCACGTCGCACCTCCACCGCCGTAGGCGGCGGCGCTGATGGTGGCGAGAGGCAGGAGCTTACGCGTGCATCGCCATCCTGGGCGGCGGTGTGACCTGCGGGTGCACCGGTGCGTGCTCTCCGCATCAAGCCTCTTCCTGCCCGGCGTCTTCGCACGTCGCCCCTCTGCCATCATAGGCGGTGGCGCGGATGGTGGCGAGAGGTCGGAGCTTCGGGAGATCCTCGGTGGCGAGGAGGTGGAGGTCGGGTACGAGGCGCTGCGGCTAGTGCTCAAGTACCTCTACGATGGCCACGTTAGCAACCTGCCCAAGGTCGTGTGCCGCTGCGTCAACGAGGAGTGCGCCCACGTCGGGTGCCACCCCATCGTCGCGTTCATGTTGTAGGTCCTCTTCGCTGCCTCCACCATTTAGGTCGCCGAGCTCACCAACCTTTTCCAGGTTTGGTTCGACCGGACCTAGTTAGGGTTACATGGTACGGCGACAAGGGTACTCGCCATTTCAAAAATTCTATCCCCTTTTTAGGCCCGAAAATTATAAAAAAATGTCTTTGGTGTCCTACAGCAAATTACACAATTTTTATAGTGTCCATTAGCAGTGTCATATTTTTGTGGTGTCTCTCGGTCAATTATACGATTTTTTAGTGTCCTATAGCAAATTTTACCAAAGAAAAAACAAGTTAATGTTTTCAAATATGCATAGGAAATGGGATGTGGGATACTTTCTGTCTATTCAAGCATTTTCTCGAAATTGGATAGGTTCGATTGGATAGTTTCGGATATTTTTCGATTCTGAAACGAATTCGGATTTTTTTCTTGAAAACGGAAACGAATACAGTAAAAGCACTATCCGTCGGAATCAAAAAACAGTCGGAAACTATCAGGGAATTTTACTCCGATATCCGTAAACAGGGATCAATTTTTAAAAAAATATGTATATATATATATAACTTTTTCATACGGAGTTAGATGAAGACAAACTTTATATCAAAATTATAGAGCTCGACGAGATCTACAACTTTGTTGTTAATAATTTTATTAGTTGAGATCATTTAAGGGTCTAAATATTCATAATAAAATACCATATTTGTTTTACAAATTCTCAGATCTACAATTTGATGTATATGTGTTCTATATCAAAGTTGTATAGCTCAATGGGATCTACCACTTTGTATTTTATGATATTTGTTATTTGAAAATATTTAAATTGTAAAACAAACCTTACAAGTTTTGAAGATGTCAAATAAAACAAATAACATCTTTGTTCTATATAACAAGAATTTGATAAATGATATGTTACGTAAGATATACGTGAAGTAAAAGATCTTGGGACTAAAAAAAATAGATAATCATATTTACATGCAGATCTCTTAGGGAACAACTATGAAAATTGATTTTTATATATGACTGTGGGACCACCTACAAAACTGAGGATTTAAATTTTGAAGATGTCGACCTAAAATAATAAGCGATATCTTTTTCTTGATTAAGGAAGCTTAATTTGAGAGGTTTTTATATCCCAGTAAATATTCATTACCATATTCGTTCCATTTCATATTCACTTCGTATCTGTATCCGATAATATTTTATTTTATTTTCGTATCTGGGTTTTCGATTTTAATTTTGATTTTTTTAAAAATGAAAACGAGTATTGTAGAGCTAGCTTCAGTTTGTTTCCGATCCGTTTTTGTCGCTAGACACAAGCAAGAATCATTCAAGTAACTACGCATGGCACATCATTGATCTGCTTGAACTAGCTAGCAAAACAATACTTCTACTTAACAAGCTAGTACGCATGTTATAAATGACTTGTGATTTTGTTCTTCGCTGTGGATAACAAACAACAAGATAATGCCATAATTACCCAGAAAAGCTCGATAGTCCTCCAGGACTCGTTGAACCTCATGCACACTATTCATTGAGCAGCCACGAGTCCTTGAGTACTGACAGAAAGGGGTTACTTTAGATATCGAAATAGAAATAAGTCAGCTTAGTATCCATTACGACTGGATTTTTGTTGGTGATATGTTCTAGAGGCATGGCTTTTGATTTATGTAATAGAAAAATTTTGATTTATACTATCATAGCCTATGCATAACCTAACATTTTTTCTAACACCTCTCATTTCCATGATAAATTTTGTGACATCAATCACCATTAAATTTGTAGAAATACAATACAAGTTGCTCTCGCAGAGTAGATGTTTAAATAAATTAATTTGGTAGAGGTGGCATAACAGCTAGGAATATGATTGGCCTAACCAAGACGCAAGGCGTTATCGATTCTCTCCTGCATCATGTGTCCAGGTGAAGTGATGGATCGAACTAAGGGGGTCACTGACCTGAGTTATATATAGCGAGAGGCAAGGGAGATATTACAATTGTAATGCTGATGTTTGCTCTTGGCATTGAAGCAAGAATAGTACAACTAATTACGGCAAAAGGCGTAATCGAAAAGCAGCTTCTAAATTCTTATCACCTGAACGCTAGTTATTAATAAATTAAATATACAGTTTTAACAGTCTGGGGGGCCTTTATTTTTAGACCAAATGTGCTAGTTGAAGGAGACTATATAGACTTATTCCATGGTTGGCTTAAGCTTTGTGGCTTTAACAATTTGAAATTTAAGAAAAAAAAATATAGATCCAAATCATCACTGCTAAACAAAAACTCTATCTGTCCTTAAAAAAACTCAACTTAATATTAAATATTGATATATCTTAATACTACGAATCTGAACCGATTTTTTATAAGATAGGATTATGAAGCGACTAATCTGTCCCTGGCTCTGTGTTAGTCTTTGTCCCATCGTACGCGGCGTGCATTGTTGGTTAATTTGTCTTGTTTCGGAGGCCACAATCGACTTTCATTGTTGCATAGAAAATTAATAGAAAACAGAGAAATCAGTCCACCATTAATTCCATCTCCGATATGATCTATAATCGCCACTTCACCAGACAGTGCCTTGCTTCTGTAGCCTTCCATCACACGTTCACCGACCTCAACGATGGCTATGTACGTTGTTTTATGGTGCAGTAGTTTTCATAGTTATAGCCTGAAACTTCGTCCGTTCATCTCTTTTAGGGTCTATTTGACACAGCTTCAGCTTTATTTCTCCTAGAGTTGAAACTCAGCCAAACAGTTTCAGCTCTACCTAAACTGAGAGCAGAACTGGATGAAGCGTTCTCACAAAATGAACTAGAGATGTAAAGCTAGGTTTAGACTGTTCCACAACTCCACTCCAGACCCAACTCCTTGAGCTAAATTTAGGAGTTGGAGCTCTACCAAACAGGCTCTTACTGTCTCCGTTATATTTTATCCATCTCTCTTACTGCCTCCGTTCCATATTAATATTTTATCCTCCATCATTTCTCTAGATTTACTAATATTAATATAATTTGGATACATACAGACGGAGCAAAAAAAATGGAGGGGGTGCACCACTGTTTCTAGTGCCATATGATTTTATTATACATACAACATACAACGCTACCGTAAATAGTACTTCCTCCTTCCATTAATCTCATATATTAATCTGATATATTAATGGAGAAAGCAGTACAATTATTAGATTTTAGCAATAGTGATGTAGGAAATAAAATTATAGCGATAAAATTGCTTACCAAAATGGGGAACCCAAATGATAATATTGATTAGTACAGTTTGTGAAAAAAAAGGCAAGACTAAAGTCACAAACAAATGAGATTGCCTAAATTGAAAAACTACACACTCTGACTTCAGCGTCTTAGAAAAAAAGGAAAGACAAGACAACTTAATTTTAACTTTTTAAAAACAGAATATGTAATGAGATAAATATATTGGATTTTAGTATTGATATACTTTCCAATTCATCAAAGCGATTAGTTGGTAATTTCATTTCATTTCTCCCAATGACATCATCGGAATCCATTTAACAAATTTGTCTATTATTTATAGATTACTAAGAGCTCAGTTACATATCCGAATAAATATCAAATCAGCTAGTCATGTAAATAGGATATGTAGTCATGGTAAGTAGCTCATCAACAAGGCAGAGGAGCAGCCGCCCAGATCCAGGCCCTCCTAGGCCAGATCCAGTGAGGAGCTAGCGGCGACGTGGGCTGGAGCGGCGGCAGTGAAGACGGCAGCAGGGCATCTCCCAAACGAGTTGGCCTCCAAGCTCGAAGAGGGAGCGAGGCATCGACGATCAGATCCGGCGTCGTCGCAGCTAGATCCCATGCCTTTGCGGCTAGATCTGTCGTCCCCATGCCATTCCCGCCAGTTTGTGCGGGAGAGCGAACAAAAACGTGACGACGAGGACGAGGCAGCGCGAGGAGGCACTGCAGCTCGGAGGCAGCGGCCTGCGGCCGTAGTAGCAGGGTGAGGTGGCCATGAGACATGACGCTGTAGGAGTCGGCGCCATCGGAAGGCAGCACGGGGCAGCAGCAGGATGTGGCCATGGAGGCAGCTGAGGCGGCCATCAACGGAGAGGCGGGGTAGACTATAGATGATTGGGCTTCCATCATGCGGTGACGCATGGAGGATGGTAGAGAGCCATCTAGCTGGCGTTGGGCACGAATTGAGGTTGTGTACGCTCGTTGCCCGGCGAAGTGGCGCTAGTGCGACGAGCTTGCGGGCTGGAGGAGGTCGTTGCGTTGCGGGGCGTTGGGATAGCGACTTGCTGGGTGGGAGCTGGTGATGCGAGGGAAAGCGTAGCTCGATGTTTTTGGGCCAACAACAACGATGCCTCTAGGCGCCATGCTCCCCCTTAGGGCATTGTCGAGCTGTCGCCTCTTTCTCCCCGATAGGACTTTTCGGGTGAAAACCTAGTCCATGGTGGACAGGCGACGGTGGCGCCTTTGGCGTCATGACCTCTATGGAGGAGCCGCCTAGGAGGTCCTGTTCCATTGTCTTTGTTGTCTTCTCCTCAGTTTGGCCTGTGGCGTTTTTTCGGTCTCATTTTTAGGTTGGCACGAGGATGAGTGGTTCTTTCTTCTTTCTCGCCCTCACCCTTAACCCTTCCGTGAGGGAGGCCAGGAGTATGTCGTTGACCTTTTGTTGGAGTTGGCTTGAGCTGGGGGCAACTATGATTCTCATGTAGGGCTAGCAGCGATTGGTCAGGCGCAACGGCGTCTGTTTCGGTGCTAGTTCTTCTCTAGGGTGTGTGTTTGGAGCCTCTAGCATGTGGGGGATGGTTTTTTTTTCTTTTTTTCTGATTATAGCATTTTTCGGTTGTAATCTTGTAAATTTTTCATACTATATCAATATGAACTTCGCACTGTCTTGCATGGGTCATTACAAAACACCCTAAGAATGACACATAAACAAACAGTAAAAGAGAAAGATAGTGTTCCAATAATCGTTTTCACGTATTTTACTGCTCGATCCCTCCGCTTCATAACAGCCATGGGCTTCATGCCTTGACCCAGCAGAAACGTACCAACGATTCGATGAACAGCCACATACCTGTCTGCTGAGCTCTCTCGTCGAACTTAGATAAAAAATCTTGTACTTAAACTTTCTTTTCTAGATGCCAGCCATTCCCATCGTGAGAACATGTAAAATTGTTATGTATGTTACTGGTACTCTTGTACTAAGGAAGAAGCCAAAAAAGAATAAGAGAAAATGAGGTGGATACTGGAATACTGTTGCAAAAGTTTCCTTCTCTATATCAACCCATAGCCCCAGCACAAACACATTCGGGTGATAAGGCAGGATAGCAACAAGTGACAGTAAGAAGAAGGCATGTCTCGCTCTTAAGCAATGTCGTTTATGAATTACCACAAAGGCGCTTCTCTTCTTCAGCATGCGAGATACGTACAAATGCATGTTGGGTCAGTGTGTGGCTTGACAAACTTTCGCTACCACAGAACCTCTAATAGGAGACGGCTCATATGTATCCATTTTTTTTTTAACGAGCAACTGTGTGTACCTACAGATGTCGGTAAAAAAAACTGGCATACGCTGTAGCAGGGGTGCAAGCGCGCCGGTTGCGGACAGCCCGCGCCGCGTCTGCATTGTCCGCATGGCTGGAGCGGACAGGCTGCGCCCGCGGGCCGCGTCCGCATACCTGCAGTGGACTGGCGGCTTGCAAGCGGATCCTGCATAGCTGCCCGCATGCACCATACATTTGTTTGGAAGCAAACAAGCAGATAATATGATTATGATATCATGGGGACAGAGATACACATCTCTGCATTTTTCTTGACCAGGCACCAAACCAACGGCGAGGAGACACAAGCAAACATTTAATTGTAAACAAATCTCAACTATACTGTCTGCTAGCCTGATGATGCCTCATCTGCCACCCATGGCGTTCTTTCCCAATCGACGAGAGGATAGCTTAACCAACAAGAAAATGAAGAAACAAGAAAATGAAGAGGCAAGAGCAAAAGCATACGCGAGCTCACCTGAGGAAGGAGGCTCGCTCGAAAACGGAGAGGGCCGAGAGAGGGGATGGCGGCGTGCCGGCGCCGCGGCGGCGGAGGACGGCGAGGGAGGCGGCGGCGAAGATGGCGCGCGAGGGAGCCACTCCAGCCTCGATCTCGTGAGGGCGCCGACAAAGACGGCGCACGACGGAGCCTCTCCAACGTCAATCTCGCGAGGACGGCGGCGAAGACGGCGCGCGACCGCTCCAGCCTTGATCTCGCGAGGGCAGCGGCGAAGACACGCTGACGCGGATAGTGGGCTAGGTTTGGGGATAACGGGATAGTGGGCTCCTGGCGGACACGCGGACACGGGTCAATCTAACCAATCTAGCATATGCTGCCTTTTCGCGGGACGGCCTTGCGGGCAAACGGGCTGGCCCGCACCACTTGCACCCGTACGCTTTAGGTGCCGATTCTTTAATATAAACTGGCACATATAATTGAGTCAGCTAAACCATTTCGGTCGCTGGACTCACTTATAGTTGTCAGATTTTTTTCGTAAAAACTGACATCTATGCGTTGGGAGGTATAGGTGCCGGTTATGAAGTTAGAAAAGACACTTATAATTGGGCCAGCCAAATTCTTTCGATCGGTAGGCCCACTCATAGTATCTGGATTTTCTATAAAAACCGACACCTGTGCACTGGAAGGTATAAGTGTCGGTTGTGATGTCTTGTAATTGGGTTACAGGTGCCAGTTATACGTTAAGACTGGCACATATGAGGATTATAAGTGTTGGTTATTACTTCAGAACTGGCACCTATAATCCTCACATGTGCCGGTTTTGCCCATCCGTGTTGATGCCTCCTACAACGTGACACTTGGAAAATCGACACGAATGAAAGTTCTCAACCGGCACACAGTTATGGTCCTATAGTAATAGTAGTGTTTGTGGATCTAGAAAACTCAACATGCACAACTTTAGAGCAAATAGGAAGAACAATGTGCAAGAATTTAAAGCTCGATCCTGAACGGCAATTAACATGCAGTGATTCTTTCTCGTTCTGTTAATTCAAAATAGGAAGAACAATGTGCAAGAATTTAGTGCTCTTGTTCATTCAGGTCTATAAATTTGAGTGGTCAAGATGTAACATTTCAACTCTTAGCAGTGTAATCTTGCCCATGAATATAGTTTGTGAAATTTATTGTAATTAGGAAGGTAGCCCGCGTAGCACGGGCATCTTGTTTAAAGTTTTATTATGAATGTTCACGATTACTCTATCGTAAACATTTTGTTTTAATAATTTGTTTGGGGTTTCTTTGAATGCTAGTAAATATTTTTTTTCTAATTACCATTGTGGCATATAAATTCTAAACTACAACAAGTACTTAAAACCGGTGCAATTTTAAATGTATAATAAAATATTGTGTCACAATGGAGTTGCTAGCTATGAAACTATAATATGTAACAATGCATTTCTTTTTTTTAATATTTAGCATATCTTATTTTTGCATTTTCTAAACTCTGAGTAACAATTTTTCTTGCATACTTTATATGTCTTTATGGATTTAATGATATATTAATTGAAGATATTTTCTATTAAAAATATGGCTAATAAAACTACATCATCTAATTAAATGAGGTGGATATGTTGAACTATTGATTTAATTCTAAGTATATAGTGTTGCAGTAGAAAACTACAGTTTAGCGGTAAATGTTCTTTTCTCAATTAGAGAATATCTTACAAAAGGAGACTTTACCGCTCCAAGTTGTAGTTTAGGGCTGTATAATTTTAATTGAAAGTATGTTAGATTTTATTTCCAAAATAATGCCCCAAAAGACAAATTTTCTGTTAGATTTTATTTGATTTTTTTGTTATTTTCATTATATTATTACTCCTAAAATGTTTGAACTTTGCTATTTAGATTGGGTTTCAAATTGAAAAAAAAATGTTAGATTTAGCAAAAGGAAATGTTCAGTTTTCAATTATTTTTTATGTTATTTTTTATTTTTTTCTAGATTTCTGTTCCATCAAGCATCCATTAAATGATTTGATCTCTGTAATTTGGAACAAAATATAAGTGGGTTAAGACCATACAACTTGGCATGGGGTAATGACATCCTTTCTAAATTTCTCTCTCCAATTAAGTATGAAATATTAAAATAATAATCATAGTGTTTCTTAACTAAATTACCACTAAACTGGAGTGTTTTTGGATTTACAATGCGGTGTAGCAGGTTTTACCAAATAAATAGACAAATATACATGGTCTTTAATTTCCATCTAGAATTGTTTTGATATATATGGCCGTTTCACTGTAGCTATAATTCCTTGGTACAACCCACGTGCTTGCTAGGATCTTGTATGATGTTTAATGCACCATGTTGCTTATTTTCAATATGCTATCTATGACAAATAGACCCTACACGGGGTACATGTTACGACGTAAAAAAATAATATAATCAAAAGCTTTTTCTCTAATCTATTAGTGACATCATATATCATATGTATAATTTAGATGCTATGATCATCTTAGGAACATTTATTTATCTCCTAAAAGATCATTTATTCACAAAAGCGCATCTAAGATCAAGTATAAGTAAATATCTCCTTGTCGGGAGGTAAAACTCCTCTAGCAGGAAACCGTGGGGTCCTCTTTTTCGTTCGGACCAGTGTCACGGGTGAGATCTCAAGAGACGAAGAGAAGTAAACTTAGAGGGGGTCAGGCCCTTCGGGGATGCAGAAGACACACCGGATTTATACAGGTTCAGATCGCCATAGAGGCGTAATACCCTACTTCTGTGTGTGTGGTTGATATGTGATTGGTATGTGGGAGAATACAAGCGCTTATTCTCACCCCTTTTTTGGCCCTCTCCCCCCTCTCTCAGCCAGGACCTCTTTTTATACCTTCAGGGGTTACCACTCAGGCCTCAGATTTAGGTTCGAGGGAAAGAGAAAATGAAAAGCGCTATAGATACGAAGACGTGGGCGCCATCCTTTTCAACGTGCCAGGATGTGCACGTCCCACCATAGTACGCCTTTAGCTGTCACTCCGAATGACCGGGCAGACACCCGGTCATCCCTCCTTTTAAATGCCGAAGGCTTCCGACCTCTTGGGCCCTCCAAGGGGTAGCGTAGCACCGAAGCGACCGAAGGAGAAAGGGGCCGGTCAAGCCCTAAGGACGGGGAAAAGGCCTGTAATAAATGTGACGGGACGGGGCATGCGCCGGGCACGCTCTACACCGGTAGGCGTGTGCGCACGGCGCACGCCGTCACATCCACCATCACATCTCTCATGTCAACCCACGTAGCCCTCTGGCACGCTCACCCACCGCATTGAATGCGGTAGGTGGGCACCGACGATAGCCGCCCAGCCGATGCAGTTTGGGCTGATCATGGGAGGGGGGCTCGGGGCAGCCCGACCCCCCGCGCGGGAGGAGGTCTCGGGCAGCCCGACCTCCCGCGCGGGAGGCAGTTGCCGCTCCTCGCATGGCCCGACCCCCTTCGGGGCATGCCACGCGTACTCGAGGCGGCCTCCTTCCTTTACTCCCGGGCCCATATCACCGACACTCCTATATGCATGTTAAGGGAAATTAATTACTTCTTCTGTTTCAAAAAAATATATCAATATTTACAACACCAAATTAGTAAATTCAAAATTGAATATGTTTTTACAATATATTTGTTTTGTGTTGAAAATGTTATTATGTTTTTTATAAACTAAGTCAAGGAATTTGACACTGACCAGATTTAAAATGACTTATAATTTGAAACAAAAGGAGTTGGTATAAAGACATTAGATGTCTAAGAGGGTATAAATAATGGGTCAACCAATTTATTAAAAAGTAACGTGGGATATTTTAATTTTTAATGAGAAATTTTAGTATTTTATTTTATTTAGTGGAGTCCACAAGGTGGATAGATGTAGTCCACAATATAAGTCGGTACACATATTAAATTATTGATTTAATAAAAAATCACAATAGTTTATACATATAATAAATTGAATATATGATTTAAAAATTATGATTATTTTAAAGTCTAATTATGTTGTTTCTAGCAAGAGGCGAAAGAGAAGAAAAACACGTGACTGAGGGAGAGCTGGCAAGACGTGTTAGCTAGAGGTCTATTTGTGGGATTTTTTTTTTGCTCGTAAAGATAATTTTGATTTTAATTGTTGCGGAGATAGAAAAAAACAGAGAAGGAAGCGCAGGAAGAGGGGATGGGAGGATGGGTAGTGTGGGGGACGGATGGAGGTTGGTTTGCAATTGTTTTAAATATATATCTAACCATATAAGATAGTGGGTGAAAACCAATGATTAGATGTTTTATTTTATTACACCTATTTATTTTTTTTAATTTATTAGTGTGCCACGTCGCGACATCAGAGCGTTTATAGGTGTACCATTAGGCCTAGACATTCGTAGTTACAATGGTCGCATGATCTAATTTTTAAATAACAAAATATGAGCAATATGAATCTTGAATTATGTGTTTAATTATAAATAACACAATAGTTGAAAAATATTAAGAAAAAATATGTATCTTGAGAGTTATTATGATCATTCAGATGTACGAAATATTTTTTGATATATTGAGTGTTAGTTAGAAAATAGGAGAAGTTAACTAGAAAATGGTAGAGGAGGGGAGAGGAGGAGAGTTGGAGAGAGCACGTACGTACGTACGGCAGCGGAGGTGGGGATACCACTTTTTTTCTTTGAGATGGAGATCTAATGGTTAAATTTAATGGATTTATTGATTTAAAGGAAAATCAATGGTTAAATATGTATTTGAATTTTTATTATTTTTATCAATTCATTAGAACGTCATATGACGATTTAGGAGCGTTTGTTGAAGGCTACGTGACTGTTTGAGAGCGTTTATAGAAAGCTTATCGAACTTTTTTAATATATAATAGATAGATAGATATCCTCTTACTGCTAGGTAATATATTTATCATTACCTTTACCTATGTAAAAAGTCCGTAGTCCGTATCATATGCTCGAGATCGAGCAATTCGCATTCCCGTGGTGTACACCTGGGCCTCTCTCCTTCAAAACAAGCTAGTGGGCCAAAATAGGGCGGAGGACGAAAAAAATATTAGGAGTAACGCATGTAGTAGCATGAGAGTCAATACACAACATAAGAGAAAGGAAAAAACAGGTTCCATTGTCCCACAAGTCAACAATTCGAAGCAGGGTACCTTGTACTGTAGTACACCACACGAATGCATATATATAGCTTAGATTTTTCGCTTACTCCTTGGTTTGCTCTGCCGCTGCTTGCTCACTCCACGCTGGCGCGCCCAGCAGTTGCGCCCGGCCATCCCTGCCGCGGCCGCGCGCGCCTTGCCTGCTGCAATCCTAGTCGCCGGCTCACCGCACTACTACGTCATGCCCACCGGCCTTCTGTGACGCCGTCTCAGCCCTCAACTGTCGTTGCCTGACGGGAAGGAAGAACGAGAGGTGGCAACATACCAGCAAACGAACACAGCCTAACATGTCATACAAGCCCAATGAGCCTAGGAGCGGGCGTGGCCCAAGTAGCGAGCGTCTGCCTCAGCCTTTTCTCTCTCGTGCTCGCACGCACTTCTTAGGGCATCACTAAAATTTTGTTATTGAGTTTTCTAAACTGAAAATAGAAAATGAAAAATATGAATTGAAAGTGGATTAGGGGAGAAGCAGGATGCGCCAGGGTGGGAGTACTCACAGCTAGAGCAAGGTATGGCTCGAGCCAGATGGTCCACACCTCGCCCTCTACCGTGTCCTCTGTCACTTGTCGCAAGAGGAAATGAGAGGTATCATGAAGAAATGTTTTCCCTCAAAATTTTACCACAAGGCTGGTGCCAACCATGGTCCTGTTCGTTTCTTCTAAGGATGTAGATTAAGAGCAGGCATGCCAAAGAAGAAAATCATTAACATGTGATTAAGTAAGTTTTAATTATTACAAACTTAAAAATTGGATTTATCTGATATTTTAAAGCAACTTCTATATAAAAATATTTTCGCATAAAATATATCGTTTAGCAGTTTGAAAAACGTAATAAAAAAACGAAAACCATTAACACGTGATTAATTAAGTTTTAATTATTACAAACTTGAAAAATGGATTTATCTGATATTTTAAAGCAACTTTTATATAGAAAGTTTTCGTATAAAATACACCATTTAGCAATTTGAAAAACGTGATAACGAAAAACAACTTTTATATAGAAAGTTTTCATATAAAATACACCGTTTAGCAGGTTGAAAAACGTGATAACGAAAAACAAGTATCAAATTCAACCTGAGGTATCAATCTAATCATCAGTCATGACTGTGAGTTAGTTCACTTTTTGACCGTATACCCACGGTACAAGGTTAGGGATGTAATCTATCTATTTCAATTATCACCGAATTCATCTGGTTGAACACTGCACTTCCTTTATTTAGAAGCATGAACGAGTTCTGAATTTACAGAGATCGGTAGGACGGTTATACAACCCGTGCTACGTGCATAACCCGCAGGGGTTGTATACCGAAAAGGAAAAAATAAACCCAAAGTTTAGGATGGGACAAGTAATCCCATTTATACAGTTTCTCTCATCCTCCCCCCCTATAAAGCCAAATATAACTTTCGTATTTCATATTTAATGATGGTTCATTTAGTGGGGTAATCCAGGTTGGGCCATCATGAGGTGCCAGTTTCTTAATAGTCCCTCTTGGATCTTTACTGCATAATGCATATGTTTCATCAAAACTTTATAAAATCCCAATGTGACAAAATTTAAAGAAAGAGTACATAGCATACACATTGTCACATAGATGGTCTCATTAAAAACCATGATAAGAAATTACATAGAAAATATATCCAAGAGAGAAAGAGTACAATCTACTCAATTCTTCGTTCAATCTTCAAATCTGTCTTTGGCTACTTGATTTTCCAAGTCAAAATTTTTGGAATGAGTTAGCAAAATTCACACTTTGAATTTTTTATTTCTCTGAAGTCTTATCATTGCATTTTCTTAGACACTGTCGGTGAAGTGGGAACCTTGGTCCCCACTACCGACTGCATGGGGCGCCCAACGACACGTCATCGACCCGAACGGCGCACGCAGCCGTTAATCAGATTCAACTAACGCCTAAGATATGATCAAGAAGAAAAGAACTAAGAGCACCATGCTCACCCCCAGGGTGGGGTGAAGCTCGGTTCCATCCTTGTGGCCATTGGTCGGTATGCGGGCTTGGGGCCTTACTTGAAGTCGTCCATGCGGCAACAAGTTGGACCCGAGCTCTGAGCATGGCTGACACCTACCCCCGAGATCCTACGGGCTGCTTGGGATAGCAACATCGCATTAGCTATGACGAGACACAACATGTTGTTGTCGTCGTACACAAAGTAAGCTTTGCATTAAATGTGTAGATATTTATATCTACATGGCGTGCGATCAGGGCGACAAGCAACGGGATGGTGCCTGTATCACCATAACTCGCACCATCATCACACCTATGGGGGTAGGGCATGGGTTGTCAGGCGGCATGGTTTATTGCCGTGTAGCCTGGCAAGCCCCACAGCCTCCCCGCACGTTTTTCTACCTAAGGCCGACAGGCGGACCCCAATGACATTGACAGTGCTTCCGACTTCTGCATCAAGCCTCGAGTGTGCACGAAGGACACGCAGTAGGACATGAGGGCATCCTTCAGTTCACAACCAAAGATCCATAAATAGAAGAACACAACATGAGCAGGTATTATGTCTCGAAGCAGCTCGAACTATTATAATCGTCTCTGTCTCATTTATTTCTAAAGTACATTAGAATTTTTTCAAACTTATTATTTTTTTTGCATTGGTTGGAAGTTCATCAAGACCAATGAGGAGGGTGTGGCGATCGCGTGCTAGTACCATGTGGCGATCGCGTCTGAGTAGCGGCGCACAACCAACCGTTCAATAGATCCTCCCCATGCTGAGCAGATAACATCATCCCGACGACGCCGCCTCGGTCTGTGGCCAGCCCCGTTGACCACCGATCCTAACAATCTACCCATCACAATTCAGAAAGAAGAAAAGTTGGTTGCGTTACATGGACTCATATGCTTTCATATGTGTTTTTCTCAATTCCTCAGCTAGATGGGTTCATATGTGCTCAGGTTGACACACTGGTTGTTCTATTTCAGTTTGTAAGGAAATGGAAATGAAGCTTGTTTCATCTCTATGTAAAAAAGATTTGTTTCTTTGCTATATGGACTCCATGCATGTGCATTACGGTGGTTGTTTGACGCACTGAAGTGTTGTTCCCCCTATATATTTTCAGCTACAATGGAAATGAAAATGAAGATTCAATAATTTGTCCTCTCGAACTGAACCACCAATTAATATTTTCAAGGTCATGTTGATTTCATTATAACATTATGTTGAAGCAAAGTTATCTATACTACTTAACATTTAATAACATCTGGACCCACAATCTATACTATTACACCATCTTTCAACAAGTCATTCTCTATTTCACTATTGTCATCCCCCTCCCACAAATTTCAAATCATCTACTTGTTCAATAAAAAAAATCGTAGTATTACTTATACTAAATAAGTGTTTATTAATTGACTTAATAAAAAATTGTTGGCGTAGAATTTCGACCCGCCTTGCAACCAAACGGGTTCCACATTTCTACGGCGGCCTGAGAGGTTTGCTTTACTCTAGTGCAGGTCCAAAGGCTTGCCTAGGTGCGTGTAGGGCGTGCCAGTTGATTTGATCTGCAATCAACAAGATAAACAAGTAAACCATGTTAGAAAACAATGACCGATCGGCCGGTAGGCCGATGTCGCATTGTCCTGGCCCAGCCGATGGGGCAAAGCTATATCGGCTTACTCGTGATAAAGCGAGATTAAAGCATGAATCTAATCTTATCGGCCTTCATCAACATACTGATGTCAATTAATGGCATCGGCCGATAAGGGATAATAAAGATGACTACACTAGCTAATACTCTAATGTGAATCTATATGAACTAATCAACCAATATAAACATACTGATCATAGATAAACCCTAAAGAGTAATCTATAACAAATACATTTATATTCATCAATCCATTCATGTAGATGGCAGACACATATAAAAACCTTAGGATAATCACATGTATCAGGTAAGATTGGCTGAAACCCCAATACTATCCTTAATTACAACCGAAAACAAGCTTCGAGTTAAATCTCAAAACAGGACTAAGGTTGATAGCAACTCAAAGTGTGAATTGAAACTTAACACAAAGAAAATCAAGTCACCGATTGCTTTTGGGGATGGTAGATGCATTGAAAGATCTAACCAAGCATAGTAATTAAACCGCCGTCGGCAACAAACCCTAAAACGAGTAAATTGCTGGCGAAGCATAATTATGACACTTGTCAAGATCATTCAAAACATGATAAACGACGATCACATCATCGAGGCTTAACATGTCTAAAACGACACACTAGCCCTGACGATGTAGATCGTCAGGCACGAGTTCTTACCTCTGCTCTGGGGAAGCAAGAACTCGCCGGAGTTAACCTCTTGCGAGGATTGGCGATGCGCCGAAAGTAGATTGAAACAAACTGATTGTTGTATTGAGTTGTGAGAGAGATTCTATGTATATACTACCGGGATATTTATACCCGAGATTACAACATGGTCCTTGTAAGACACGATCTTATCTCTAACTAACAAACAAGTCTTTGCGGTAGACTCTTGCCAAATATTAGATCTAAACCTACTTGATTTACAAGATACAATTGCCTAAAACCAAGCCTTATCTCTATTTAGCAACTTCCTTGAAACTTATCTTGAGCCCAAACCAAGCCCACGCTGACTCTGTCAACTTCCAGCCTCTTTCGGCCGATGACCATATTGAATCCGTATCGGCCGATAAGCTCTTCCTGGTAGCGCCTCTCCCAGTCCGATACGAGACTTGGTCCGACTCCAATTCAGCCCTTCTCTCCGCGTTGGTTTCCTCTTCCCTCTCCGAGCCGATTACGAAAATCCGCTGTTAACACATGCCCCCCAATTCCGCTTCATTATATAATGTGGCGGAATTAGCACCCAGGAACCCATCGACTTCTTTGCTAGGGTTTGTTTGAAAACCGCGCAGATCCAAGCTCATAACTTCTCACCGCCGATTTCCTTGTGCAATTCCTCGTCCAGCCTCTTGCGCCTCGCGACCCCGGCGACTCCTCGGCGTCTCTCTGGTACCGACCTCTTCAACAGCGACCTCCTCAACAACAACAATGGCTTCCGCGCCGTTCTACGCTTCCGAGATCCCCGTGGTGAGTCAGTCCTTTCTGAATCCACATTTTCATTTTCTCTTCGATTTCTTCAAACTAGGGTTTCTGCTTTTGCCCCCCGGGTCATTACCTTATATCACTGTTCATATGCCATAGGTCTTCAAAAATCAAATCTTAATCCCCACCAACGACAAATCCCACCGGTTCCTTCTAGGCCCCATGGGCAACTGCGACCCAACTTGGCTGATAAACGCAGAAACAAACAAAGTTCCTTTTAAACAAGCCAAGCCCAATGTTTCTTCTTGGAAGCACACCTTCAGATCCTGGCCGTCAAAGCTCAATGGCTACAGAACCTGGCACAAGAGGATTGCTGCAACCAAGCAGGTTCACTGGGACGAAATAGGAATCGGCCAATGCATCACTCTGCCCCTGGCCGATACCAAGAAAAATGAACAACTTATGTCAGTGGCCACCTATTTTTGGTCTAGCACCTTGAACGCTGTCCTATTCCGGCAAGGTCCGATGACCCCAACGCTGATTGACGTCAAGCTGCTGACAGGAGTAGACATCCAATCTGAGATCAACCCCTTCAGTCTCCTAACAAATAGCAACCATAAGTTGAAAACCAAGAAGATTGGAGGCTGGTCTGGGTACATTTATGAGCATATGGAACAAGGATCAATCTCAGAGAGGGAACACGTGGCCTTCCTGACGCTATGGTTGGAATGATTTGTCTTCTGTGGATCAACCTGCGGCCCCACTTTAAATTGCCTACACTTGGCTCAAGCTCTGGTTGAGAAGAAACAAATCCCCCTTGGCCGATACCTCCTTGGGGCTGTCTATCGGCTACTTCATACTGCCACTCAAGATCTGATGCTGAAACAAACTGTGGTGCATGGAGGACCATGGTGGTTTATCCAACTTTGGTTAACTATCCATACCAACACCATAATCGATTGGCCTCCATTATCGGACTTCTGCTTCCCATCGAAGTACGCCAATCACGAAGATCCCAGAATCAGAAGGTGCATGTCTTTTGGAGAAGCGACCTCTGTCTATCCTGGAGCAGATCAATCGGCCGAAGACATATCCACATGGTTCATCCAATTCTACACCGACCCCCCATCAATTAAGATGGACATGTTCACCTACATCTCAGACCAGGATTTTGAACTCCCTGACGATCTCCACTTGGACCTGGTGAATGATGACATGGAGTCACGGGAATCGTTTATGATCGGCATCACCCCATGCCTGCTCCCAGTAGGCATATTCAAAGGAAGAAGCACCAGCCTGTCCTATGAATTCTACAATCCCATGGTGGCTGCTAGACAGTGCGGGCTTGGACAACTCCCCATCAACTTATACTTCCATAAACTCCTAGAGAGCAGGGGCACGGTCTCAACAGCGCTGATCATGAGTAAAGCACTGGAGATTGGAATCCCAAACCTGGGTGACTATGACCGATTGCATCTGAGCGCCTTCATCCACATCAGCTTCCAAGCATGGTGGCAAGAATGGGCTGCTCATATCTTTCACCAATCGGCCAGATTTCATCCAACAGAGCTTATCCAGGACATCAGCCCTCAAGTCCCTGACGGTCCAATCCCATCCGTGAGCAATAGTGGACAGAAGATATCATATGCAATGGTCCTAGCTCCATCGGGCAATTCTGTTCTGGAATCGGCTATCGGCCTTACTGCCCCAAAGGTCTCATCACTGCTCCAAGGGCCGATAGCTAAAGAAACTACCGAAAGGAAGGCGCCGGCAAGGGACAAACCCCAAAAACCTGTGAAAAAGTCCACGGTTGCCGACCAGGCCGATCCTGTCCGATTAGACCCCTCCGTAGAAGAGTTTCTGGACGACCAAGTAATGGAGGAGGAGGTCGATGCAGTTGCCGCCGATGTGCCTGAAGAAGAAAATCCATCGGCCGAGACTACTAAGGAACCATCGGCCAAGACCACCGCAATCCCACCGGCCGATGACCAAGCTGACACCGCCCAACCAAGGAAAACCAGACATGCAATCCGCAAAGTAACACATTTCCTTTCTTGAATCTATGCAGTCTCCTTCTGTTGGTATGTTATACCTCAACCCCTTGCAGGTTCTTGCATCGTCTTTGTTGAAAGAAAGAACTCAATCGGCCCCTTTGGCAAGAACTAAAAAGGCAACCTTGCAAAGGCGCGAATGAGCCAAGGCCCGATTGAGAACACCGTCTCCTTCTCCACCACCCTCTCCAATTGCTTCGGTAAGAGTTAATCTTTATATTATTCCTCTAGTAGCATAGATTTGATTACCTCTTTCCTGCCTTTCTTCAGCCGTGAGCTCCATCACCTGCACCACATCGGCCAACCCCCTCGCCCACCATCTCAAGACAACAAAAGGAGGTCGATGCGGGCACTGCCGATGTCCAATCACAGGTAAGCCAGATCACTTCAAATCCCTTGCCGATTTCTTGTCTGACTAGGCTAACCATGCCCTATGTTGATATTTACAGAACTTAGCCGATATGTTTTCTTTTGATATCGGCCAATTCCTTGATGACGAGGACAAAGAGCCACCCATCACAGCCAAGGCGTCGATCTCTGACGAACTGAAGAACCGGCTGTCCGACATCGCCAATCGGCTGGAGTCATCGCTGGAATTCTTGGTGGAGGACTGCACTCCCATCAGGATCAGGGTACAAGAAATTCAAGACCAACTACCTGAAGACCTAATGGAGAAACTGACACCGGCCATCTTCTTGGAACAATACCGATTCAAGCTCCACAAAGCGAAAGAAAGAATCACAGAGAGGCGGGAACGTGAAAGCTTGGAATCGGCCTTAACTGCCAGCAAAGCTCAAGTCAATTCTGACAAGACTAGATTAGATGAGCTGGCTGTTGAGCCGATTATCCTAAACAATAGGCTTGAAGAACTCCGCCGTCTCAAAGCAGATTTGATACTAAAGCTAGAAGCTACCCGCAAAGAAATCCAAGAAGTTGAAGCCGAAATAGCTGCATCACCCAAGGCCATAGAAGACCAAACGGCGAAGCTGAAGGCATCGGCCAAGTACCTTGCAACCTTGAGCAAATCTCTGAAGCCAATCCCAGTGTCGACGGCCGATGATGCCCAAGTAATAGAAGACATTGACCAAATCCATCGTAAGGCCATTGCAGCTATTGAGAACTTTATAGGGTGATGTAATATTTGTTGTGTCCTTCTTGTAAGCAGATAACCTTCTGCTTTGATTACCATAAATCTCATTGGCCAATCAGCCAAATTTGATCTGAATAAATCTGAAGAAGTTCAAGCCTGAAAAAAAAATTTGAAGTCCATAAACCTAGATCAATCTGACAAACTTAAAGAATCTTGAAGAAAAATCTTGAAAAATTTTGCGCTTGTATATATATATGCCCCCCAAATTTTGGAAGATGAGAGCTCATATTGTAAAATTTGAACTAAGGGCAATAATGCATATCGGCCATCTAAAGACGATGTGTACCACATCGGCTATTATCATAAATCGGCTGGCAAGCCGATCATGAATCGATCTGGACGCTGGGATGATATTTCTTTAAGTATTTGCTGTTAAGGGCTCTTCCATAAATCTTTCCATCTACCCCTTTGAGCAGATAAGCATTATGGGGAACACATCGATGAATCTGAAAAGGACCTTCCCAATTAGGTGACCACTTGCCGAATTTATTATCTCTGGAACCAATCGGCATTATTAATTTCCAAACAAGATCTCATTCCTCAAATGACTTGGCGACAACTTTCTTATTATAATGACGAGCAACTCGATCTTTATCTCACTTTATTTTCTCCAAAGCCCGCAATCGGACGTGCGCCAAATCATCTAACTCATTAACCATAAGATTATGATACTCATCGGCTGTTAAGTCGTCTTGCAAAGCAATCCTTCTTGAGCCGATGTTGGTCTCCCATGGCAGTACAGCTTCATGTCCATAAACCAGCTGATAAGGTGGCACTTGAATTGCACCATGACAAGCCATCCGATACGCCCACAGGGAATCGACCAGCGTGGTATGGCACCGTATCGGCTGTTCATCAATTTTTCTCTTGATCAACTTAATTAAAGTCTTATTAGAAGCTTCTGCCTGCCCATTAGCTTGTGCATAATATGGAGAAGAATTTAGTAGCTTGATGCCCATGCTGTTGGCAAACTGTACAAACTCATCGGACACGAAAATTGATCCCTGATCTGTAGTCAATGTTTGGGGTAACCCAAACCGATATATAATATGCTCCTTGACAAACTGAATTGCATCCTTAGAATCAACCTTCTTAAGAGGGATGGCCTCAACCAACTTTGTGAAATAATCGGTAGCCACTAAAATATACTTATGGCCTTTGCTCGATGGTGGATTAATCTGACCGATCATATCTATACCCCATCCTCAAAACGACCACGGCTTTATGATTGGATGCATAGCCGATGCCGGTGCTCGCTGGATTGCTCCAAATTTCTGGCAATCTTGACATCCTTTATAATACTTGAAACAATCCTCTAGCATTGTAGGCCAGAAATATCCGGCACGCTTCAAAAGCCATCTCATTTTATGGGCCGATTGATGGGTTCCACAAATCCCTTCATGTACCTCGCTCATAACAATTTTGGCCTCCTCTAGACCTAAGCACTTGAGCAAGACACCATCAATCGTCCTGTAATATAGATCATCATCTAACAAGACATATTGCAAGATTTTGTACTTCATCTGTCGCGACGCCGATTGAGAAGGGTTTTTCAAATAATCAATGATAGCAAACCTCCAGTCGTCGGCATCTACGTCAGCAATCTGAATTGGAACATCTTTGGCCATCGGCCTGTATCCTGATGCCCCCTGAGCTAAATCATTGGCCTCGAAGTTCTGTTTCCTGGGTATATGCCTCATCGTCACAATCTTGAAAACCTGTAGCAACTCCTTACACTCCTCATTGTAAACTCTGAGAATATCATTTTTGCATTCATACACCCCGGAAAGTTGATTGATTACCAGCTATGAATCACCAATGATTTCTACGGAATCGGCCTCGACCTCTTGTAATAACTGCAAACCTTTAAGCACCGCTTCATATTCTGCTTGATTGTTTGTATAATAATGCTTGATAGTAAAATCGAACTCGAAGCTTGCCCCCCGGGGGTATATTATGACCAGGCCGATACCGCATCCATGCCTGCAGACAGATCCATCAAAATACAGTGTCCACGGCACAATGTCTGCATATGCTATTGAATCATCTCTGTGTTGGACAATGAAATCGGCCAGGGCTTGTCTTTTGATTGCTTTGGCCGATTCATATCTGAGGTCAAACTCTGTTAAGACAAAAATCCACTTCTCAATTCTCCCTTTTAAAACAGGGGCCGATAGCATGTATTTCATCACATCGGCCTTACTTACCACAATGCACTCATTGGAAAGTAAATAATGCCTCAACTTAGTACATGAAAAATATAAACATAGACATAATTTCTCCATTGGCGTGTACCTTGTTTCAGTATCTAACAATCTCCTACTGAGATAAAAAATAGCTCTTTCTTTGCCGTCAATGTCTTGAACCAGAACTGAGCCGATGGATTTCTCATCGGCCGATAGGTACAGCCTGAATGGAACCCCTTTCTGCGGAGGGATTAAAACTGGAGGGGAAGTTAAATATTCCTTGATATCGTCCAGCGCTTTTTGTTGCTTATCACCCCATACAAACTCTTGATCGTCCTTTATCTTCAACAATGGAGTGAATGGCTCTATCCTGCCTGATAGGTTTGATATAAAACGCCGGACAAAGTTGATCTTCCTGAGCAGAGATTGTAACTTGGTCTTGTTAGTTGGAGACTTGATATTTTTGATAGCATCAATGTTCTTCTGTGTAATCTTGATTCCTCTTTCATGGACCAAGAAACCTAAAAACTGACCGGCCGATACGCCAAAGGCACATTTGTTAGGGTTCATCTTTAAACCATATTTCCTTGCTCTTTCTAGTACCTTGCGTAAATCGACCAAGTGTATATCGTACTCTTTGGACTTCACGACGACGTTATCGATGTAAACCTCAATCAGTGGGCTGATGAGATCATGAAAAATATAATTCATAGCTCTCTGATAAGTAGCTCCAGCGTTCTTCAAGCCGAAGGTCATGACAACCCACTCATAAAGGCCGATTGCCCCCGGACACCTGAAGGCTGTCTTGTGAATATCTTCTTCGGCCATGAAGATCTGGTTGTAGTCTGCGTTCCCATCCATGAAACTGATAATCTTGTGTCCAGACGCGGCATCTACCAGCAGATCGGCCAACGGCATGGGGTACTCATCTTTTGGCGTTGCTTTATTCAAGTCTCTGAAATCGATACACACCCTAAGCTTGCCGTTTTTCTTTAACACTGGAACTATGTTGGAAACCCAGTCCGCATATCGGCAGGGTCTAATAAAATTGGCGTCGTAAAGCCTGGTGATCTCTGCTTTGATAGCTTCGTGCATATCGGCCTTAAATCTCCTAGTAGCCTGCTTGAATGGCCAATAGTCTGGTTTGATAGGTAACTAATGTTCTACGATCGATCGGCTTAACCCTGGCATCTCATGATATTCCCATGCAAAACAGTCTATGAATTCTTTCAAAAGTTTTATCAAATTATTTTTATATTCCCTTGGCAGGTTAGTACTTACATACGTTGGCCTAGGCCTGTCACCTATTCCTATATCAACCTCTTCGAGCTGATCGGCCGATGTAAAGCCTTGTCCCAATTTTCCATCTAACTCATCCACCGCATCATTTGTATAGGGACTAGCTTGCTTATCTTGGGCAGTGAATGGTACACCTTTGTTAAAGCAACTGCTTGTCTTGATCTTCAATCGTCTCGATGTCGCAATCGGTTACTTTGAGGAAATCGGCATCCCAGACTCGTCCGGACAAGCAATCGATTCCCTCCATCTCCTAAACTGCGAGATCGGCATTGGCCACGTGTACTGACCGATCGGCCTGCACGATCTCGACCTGGTCCCCTTGCCACTGTATAAGGCATTGGTGCATTGTTGAAGGGACGCAACAATTTGCGTGGATCCAATCCCGTCCCAACAACAGGCTGTAGGAACCCTTTTCATCAAAGATGAAGAAAGTGGTGGGTATCGTCTTGTTGCCCACGGTGAGCTCCACGTTTAGCACCCCCTTCGCCTCGGATGTGTTGCCACCAAAGTGTTTTAGCACCATGTTGGTCTTGACGAGGTCTTCGGGCAGTTTTCCAAGCTTCTTGAAAGTTGTATATGACATTAAGTTTACTGCCGCACCGCCGTCGACCAGCATTTTCGTCATCGGCCGCCCATTGACGAATCCCTTGATGTATAACGATCGAAGGTGCCTGTAGCTGGTGTCGGCCGGCTTGTCGAACACGGCTTGGTCTGGTGACAGCTATAACTTAGCCGAGGATTGCTCTGTCTCTTCGTCGGCTACTGCTTCATCGGCCATCCGTACGCTGTATTCTGCTGGCAATATGAAGACCATGTTAATAGAAGCCAATGCTACGCCTTTACTTTTTGCAGACGCAGGAGCTCGTGCTGATTTCGAAGTGCCTTCATCGGCCTTGACCACCGTAGATTTTATCCTCCACTCTTTTTTAGTCCTGGTGAGCCGATGGGCGGTTGTTGCCTGCTGCTCCTGGACCTGCTCCTTCTTCCTCAGCCTCTGTACCCATCGTTTTTGGGTCTTGGTAAACACGTCGCTTGGGCACCACTGAGGATTCTGGGGTTGATCGTCGTTTTCGTCGTGACGATCTTGGTGCATCGGCCCTAACTTTTCGTGCACAAATTTTCTTTGCTTGGCTGGCCGATGCACTTGCATGCTTGAGCTGCCCTGATGAGGGTCTTCTGTGTCATTGCACGCAGGACACTCTTGGATGGATGGCAACCTCATCCCTTCGTTCCAGCAGAACCGGAAAAACTCGCACTCCCAATGCGGGTCATAGGAGTTGTCTTGATCGGCGTAATCTTGTGCTTGTTCTTCTCGCTACCGCTGGTATTTTCTGATCAGGCCCTCCGAGGTCTGATAAGGTCGCTTGCCGGTCTGATGGCCATCACCGTCAGCCCTGTCCGCCCGCACCATATTGACTGGGAACGGGTGTCCTTCTATGTTCATCGGCCGTTTGGCATCATCGATCTTAATCCTGCCCTGCTCGATGGCCGATTGGATCTGTTGTCGGAAGATCTTGCATTCGTTGGTATAATGGGAATATGTATTGTGCCACTTGCAATATCTCCTCTTCTTGATTTCTTCGGCCGATGGCAGTATATGACCTACTGGCAGCTGGATCTGCTTTTCTTGCAGGAGTAAGTCAAATATCTTGTCGGCCTTATTGATGTCGAAGTCGTACTTATCTTCTTTATCGCCTTTCTTGGCCCATTGGCATGTCGTCGGCTTCTTCATCCGGGCCCACTCGGCCAAGTCTACGTCGGCATCATCTTCATCGTCTTCGTCGGAGGCGTACTGATAGATAGTATTGATTTTCTTCAAGAACTTCTTTGCCTTCTGAAACCTTTGCTCATGGGCCGATACCCTCTGCGCTAGCTGAGCTAGGCTATCAAATTCCTGTGACGAGAACCTTTCTCGTATCGGCCCTAGTAGTCCCTGGAACGCCAAATCGGCTAGTTGGGAATCGGTCAAACTAAGGCTGTAGCACCTGTTCCTTATGTCCCTGAATCGTTGAATGTATTCCGGGACCGATTCGTCAACCCTCTGCCTGATAGCGGTGAGATCGGACAGCTTCATCTCTTGTACGCCGTTGTAAAAGTATCTATGAAACTGTTTTTCCAGGTCGACCCAACCTCTGTTGGAGTTGCAGGGTAAAGAGGAAAACCATATAAATGCTGACCCTGACAAGGACAGAGGGAAAAACCTCACCCTCAACGCCTCTATGGCTGATGCCTCCCACACTGTGCTAGGAATCGGCTCACGTGCTCGTATGTCGAGACGTTGTCCTGCCCCGAAAACTTGGAGAAGTCTGGGATCTTGTATCAGTGGCACTCTGTCGAACTCCTCGGGGTACGGATGCCGATACACTGTAGAGCTCTCCTTGGGCTTCAAGCCGAACTGATCTCGCATCACCTCGGCTACCATGTCGGCCCAATATCCTGCGGGCTGGTGTGGGAAGTCCTGGTGGTAGGACTGCTGCAGGCCCTCTGCCCGACATTGCCTGGGGGAGTACGGTTGGAAGTGATGATTCAAGATCTGTGCATCGTACTGCCCTGCAGTATATTGCTGGTAGCCTTGCGGCGCATTGTACGCAGTCGGTGGCGGAGGGTTACTAAACACGGGGGCTTGAGGTTGTCCGGCCGATGGCGGGTTTACTGGGACTTACTGCATCGGCTCGATCACCGGTTGTTTCCCCTTTGTCCATTGCGCAAATTGTTCCTCCGTGATGTGCTGGGGACTTCCTCCCGCTTGCTTGGCCAGGACCAGTGGCATGGTTGGCACCGGCTGAGCCGATGGAGGCGGGATCGGCGCCGTCGGCTGTGGGGTTGAACTCAAATCGGTCCTCAGGGTCCGATAAGCAGGGAACTTATTTTCAGGCAAGAAAACCGGCCCTTGAGGTTTGTACTGGTGAATTGAGCCATCTAGGATTGATTTGACCGTATTGGTCAATGTATTCACCAGAATCCCCAACTGGTTGACTAGCGCGGAGTGGACTGCGGAGTCGATTCGGTCTTGCAGCGTCGGCGCAGCGTTTTCTTCAGTTTTGACGGCGTGGTCGTGGGCTGCCGCCGACGTGCTGGCTCCATCTCCAGGGCTCGGCATTATCACCTTAGATTTTTGGATAAGGGTGCCTTGCCGAGTCCTAGAGTATGTCTGCAGGTACATATTTTGGAACTGCTCGACCAGCTTGTCCATCTCAGCTCTCTGCTCTTCATTGAGCTGGTCGACCGTCACGGAGACGACGTTCTCCTCGGAGATCTCACCCTGCTTTGACATCTTGCAGTGGTCTTCTTGTTGTCGCGAAGCTTGTGTTCTTATGGTCCCACTAGGCGTGCCAAAAGCGTGTTGGCGTAGAATTTCGACCCGCCTTACAACTAAACGGGTTCCACGTTTTCACGGCGGCCTGGGAGGTTTGCTTTACTCCAGTGCAGGTCCAAAGGCTTGCCTAGGTGCGTGTAGGGCGTGCCAGTTGATTTGATCTGCAATCAACAAGATAAATAAGTAAACCATGTTAGAAAACAATGACCGATCGGCCGATAGGCCGATGTCGCATTGTCGTGGCCCAGCCGATGGGGCAAAGCTATATCGGCTTACTCGTGATAAAGTGAGATTAAAGCATGAATCTAATCTTATCGGCCTTCATCAACATACTGATGTCAATTAATGGCATCGACCGATAAGGAATAATAAAGATAACTACACTAGCTAATACTCTAATGTGAATCTATATGAACTAATCAACCAATATAAACATACTGATAATAGATAAACCCTAAAGAGTAATCTATAACAAATACATTTATATTCATCAATCCATTCATGTAGATGGCAGACACATATAAAAACCTTAGGATAATTATATGTATCAGGTAAGACTAGCTGAAACCCCAGTACTATCCTTAATTACAACCGAAAACAGGTTTCGAGTTAAATCTCAAAATAGGACTAAGGTCGATAGCAACTCGAAGTGTGAATTAAGACTTAACACAAATAAAATCAAGTCACCGATTGCTTTTGGGGATGGTAGATGCATTGAAAGATCTAACCAAGCATAGTAATTAAACCGCCGTCGGCAACAAACCCTAAAATGAGTAAATCGCTGGCGAAGCATAATTAGGACACTTGTCAAGATCATTCAAAACATGATAAACGACGATCACATCATCGAGGCTTAACGTGTCTAAAGCGACATGTTAGCCCGACGATGTAGATCGTCGGGCACGAGTTCTTATCTCTGCTCTGGGGAAGTAAGAACTCACCGGAGTTAACCTCTTGCGAGGATTGACGATGCGCCGAAAGTAGATTGAAACAAACTGATTGTTGTATTGAGTTGTGAGAAAGATTCTATGTACATACTACCGGGATATTTATACTCGAGATTACAACATGGTCCTTGTAGGACACGATCTTATCTCCAACTAATAAACAAGTCTTTACGGTAGACTCTTGCCAAAGATTAGATCTAAACCTACTTGATTTATAAGATACAATTGTCTAAAACCGAGCCTTATCTCTATTTGGCAACTTACTTGAAGCTTATCTTGAGCCCAAACCAAGCCCACGTTGACTCTGTCAACTTCCAGCCTCTATCGGCCGATGACCATATTGAATCCGTATCGGCCGATACGCTCTTCCTGGTAGCGCCTCTCCCAGTCCGATACGTTTACCGAGTCCGATACGAGACTTGGTCCGACTCCAATTCAGCCCTTCTCTCCGCGTCGGTTTCCTCTTTCCTCTCCGGGCCAATTACGAAAATCCGCTGTTAACAAAAACTCAATTTGTTTTTCGTTGCAATGCACGGGCTCTAGGCTATTGATGTACAAAATGTGCAATCGTGTATTTGCACGTGCACGATTACTGAGCATCAACACATATAGCGGGGGGTGGGTGGCAGGGGTGGGGGTGAGGGTTGCTTCAGGACCTGGTTTCCATGAGGTCGTCCTTGATTGTAAAACTGTTGGATGTTTTCTAATTGAACACTGCAACAGGGTTACTCTCTTAGCATGACGTCTTCGTGTTGTTACTAGCAATGAGTCGTGTGGATGTTGTGCTGATATAATGAACACCAGGCTCTTTGATGTAACCAAGGCTGGTACCTCTTTGCCTAACCTATTTCTTCCCAATGCTACTCATTCCTACTGCACTGTTGGTCAATATCTTCTTATATTGTTTTCTGTTGGGTGAACGGGAAATTAAATGGACAAAACATGGAAAATTTTGAAAGAACAATTGAACAATCGACACATACAAATATATGAGAAAAGGTGTGGTGCTTTTATTACAGCTGAGCTACTATCTTTGAGGTTCTTGATCGATTGCGTAGCTTTACTGAACATGTACCAAACGGCTAGTAAGTTTTGATGATTTATTAATAGTTCAGGCTTACACTATAAAAAGTTCAATTAAATTCCCTTTATAGGCTTAATTTGAAATTTTCTCATACACCAAACTAAAAAAAATCCGAAAGGAAGCCTTGCAACACAAGAGAGAAATCCAAACATTCATTCAAAATTTAAAATTTTTAACATGTTACATTTTTAAATTAATTTTTTGGTGTGTTGGAATGTATTCTGTTGTAACACATGGACACTGAACTCTAATTGCTTCACATATTTTCAGGTCTCTAAATATTACAATTTAAAATGTTCCACTTTCGGTTAGAAGCATAGGCTATCTATTTTTCTTCGATCCGTAGCACTTCCATCGCATTTTGAGCAAATGGTGTTAGTTCCTACGTAGAGAAATTTCTTGTCAGACTAATTTGCTCAGCTCATCTCCTTCCTTTCCATCCCCATCTCCATTCACTCCCTAAACCCAAGCTCCTTCCAGTAACGAGCAAGGCACGAGCCACTGTCATCAAGCCCGGCCGCCAGCGTCGAGCAAGCAGCCCTCCACCGTTGTCTCCCCTCCGCCCGCCGCCTACCACTGTCGTCTCCCCTCCGCTCGTCACATGCCGCTATCATCAAACAAGCCGCCATCCGTCGTCGTCTCCTCTCCTCCCTGCTTCACCAATCAATCCAAACCCTAGAGCAATACCCCAAAGCCATAGAGCTCCAGTTCCCACCCCAGCCGCGGCAGATCAGGGGCGGTCTGGTGTGCTGCCGTAGCGATCTCTTGCACCCCGTATTTGAGGGTTCCACTACGATGTCGTACGTGGTTGTGGGCCGGGCCGGGCCGGGCCTGACGAGATCTTGCTCTCCATGTCCCTGGGCGGCTTCTTGGACAATGAGATTCTTTTCTAGCGGCTTTGATTTGTTTTCTTTGATTTTGCTTCCGAGATGATGTTGGATGTGGTTTGTGTTCAGGAACCTTTGCATCAAGGCTTGGGTTTTGCGTGGTTCTTTGATCCGGTTAGAGTAGGTTGTGGTTTGTGTCGGTTGTCACGCCATCTGTCATCATGGTCGCGCAAGCCACCAGCAGTCGTTGTCGTCTTTCCGCTGAGTGCGATGCCTCTTTCCACGACCGAACCAGTCACATATGCTATACAGATAGAATCAAGGGCAAATCGGTCTTTCTCTGTAGGAACTCATGGTTAAACACTTGATCCGAACAGCGGCAGTGATGGAAGTGCTACGTATCGAAGAAAAAGGGTGGCATGTGCTTCTAGTTAAAAGTGAGAAGTTTGTGTGCTATTTTTTGGTACTAGCTTATTTTCTATGCTATACATCGAATTTTCTCCTAAAAAAAGTTCTACCTACTAGGGTACCATCATCTGCAATGTTTGCAGCTATAAATCTGCAAATTCGTACTGATGCAGAGGAGAAACATGGGCACTCATATTCGCCTGTTTCCCATTTCAATATTGGTTCGTCTCCTTTTATTAGACCATCTGGACCTGGGCTGCGTTTTCTCAAAGCTGGCGTAGAATCTACTTGAGAAAGCAAATAGATACGGGCAGCTGTTTCAGTGGAGCCATATGGATACCTGATGCTGATTATTACTAGTTCACTGTAGATTACCTTGAGGGCTAATTGTTTGTTGAAGCTAAGAGGGAACATTAAATAAGAAATGATATTCCAGACGGAACAAGTTGGACATGTATAGAGAGGAGAAGCATGTAGCCTCAAAATTGTCACAATTAATGAACGAAAGATGAATGTGACGATAAAATTCGTTTCGATCTGCACCAGAAAGTTGATCAGTTCTCTTATTGGCTCATGATATCTCACTACCATATGGGTCAAGGATCGAGTGAATTCTCCAGGGCCAATTATTACACTTCAATTTAGTGGTTGTCTTCGGTCTTTCTGAGGACGTAACCCTTTACTTCGTAGGAGTTAAAAGTACCGAAATGAGCTTTCTGCAGGGAAGATGAGTTGCAACGCTACAGCTACTATACGGGATGATAGCAACTTCAGAATTTATTCATTCATTCTTCTAAACAAGAGATGCACACACTGATCTAATATTGCATGCGGTCAATAGGATTTTTCATGTAAAAGTTCATGACATTATCATACATCTATATATTTTCATAAGTCAGTGGACAAATTAGCTCCAAACACTACTACACAAATCCCTATTGATGTCGGTTGGGAACTGGCTATAGGTGCCGGTTTCCCAGGCGGCACCAATTTGTCGACACTAATGCTCAACCATATAGTTGTCGGTTCTTACCCCACAATCAACACCTTTGATGTTTCAAAGATTAAAAAAAACAGCTTGATGCATCAAGCAGCATCCTGCGACATCGATCTAACACTCCAACTGACATCCATCTAACACATCAATGAGCACTCCAATCGACATCGATCGAACACTGTAGCAGTGGCAAATCAACACATCACACTCCAATCGAATCGGATGAAGAAGTTTAACAACACATTGGCAAGTGCATCCCCCAATTCCACACAAATCTCCCAGCTCTAGCTACCTAAATTTCAGCTACATCGACGTGCGAACAAAAAATCGAGGCAAGATAAGGCCCGGGAACAAAAAATCAACTTGCAATAGAAGTATTACAAGAAATGAAAAGAAGCAACTCTGAAACAATCACTCTTACATCCGTCGTGCTCGCCGAATCGAACAAGCCAGCCAGCCAACAATGAGGATAGGGGAGGCCACCCGAATCGAGTCGCCGTGGCCACCCGCTGCCACCGCCGCCACATGTCGCCTCCGCTAACCCCAGTGCCCAGACCACCCCCTCTCCCTCCAACAGATCTGGCCGTCTTTGACCGGATTTGCACGCCGCCGGTGGAAGGCCAACAGAGAGGGAGAGGAAGAAGGGAGTAGACGGGCTGCACCCCATCACCCGTTGCGGGCGCCGCTGCTCGTCGGCTGGGAGAGAGGGGCGGAGGAGGAGGAAAGAGGCCGGGAGGGGGGCCAAAGGGGGAAGGGGAGGGGAGGACGGCAAAGGAGGAGGCGATGGGGCGGAGGGGGAGGGGAGGGCAGCGGTGGAGGAGGCGAGGGCCGAGGCAAGAAGGAGTGGAGACCGAGGCGATGACGCGAGTGGATAAGGAGGAGACATGCACGATAGTGGAGAAGGCCGGCTCAGCTCACCCGGTTCGGCTTGCGGGCGCCGCTGCTCGCCGGTATGGGTGTTGGTTTTTTAATTAACCGGCACCTATAATATATTATAGGTGTCGGTTTTTTTAAAAAAACCGATACCTATAGTATTGGTATCGGTTTTTCCTAATGAATCGGCATATATAGTTCCTTAAAGATGTCGGTTCTATAATTTTTTTCGTCATGCGAAGGTGAAAAAGGTCAACCGGCACGAGTCGATACCTACGAGGGTTTTTGTAGTAGTGAAAATATCCCCAAAATAGTTCTCCTACCTGCTGGGTTATTAGTAGAAAAAAAATGCGTGCGGCTAAATTGGCGATTACCTACTGAATTTGGCGAGCAAAAGAAGGGAAAAAAAACACAACATGGAGACTCATCTATCTGTTTCCCATTAACATGTTGATTCGAGATTCTTCTTCCATTGATCGTGTTTTCCTGTTGGTGATGCTCCCCACCAGATTGGGATAGACTTGATAAAGTGCACAACAGCACACAAATGGGCATCGGTTAGATCGAGGATGAACAGATATATCAATACTTGATGCCAAAATCATTCCTATTTCATAGTTCACTTTTGATTACATTCTGAGCGAATTGTTTTATCAAGCTAATAGGGAAAATGACAGATAATTTGGGATGGAATGGATTCGATGTTTTTATATAGGGGAGAAGCACATGGGCTTGAGAAATATATATAAAAATTAATGAGTGAGCGATAATATATGTGAGCTTAAATATAATCCTAATTTTGTTTTATTTGCTAAATGCTAATGATGTCGTATTACAAGTAGATCTGGACATCGAGTGAACTTACGAGGGGTAATTATTGCAGTTCAAATTAGTAGTTAATTATAATTTAAAAATCCATCATAAATTTTACCTATGCATCATCCTTATTATATAGCTCAACAAATGGTTAATCCTAGTCCAACATGAAACCAAATGAAACCAAAATGGTCATATAGATTGTTTGCCCACTGATTACATCTTGTGTAATCTTCCCCAAGAAAATGAGCCCCAAAATAGTTCTCTTACCTGCTGGCACAATTCCAACCAATGTTTGCAGTTAAATCTCTGCCATTTTGTTCTGATGGAAAATCATGGACACTTTTCATCACAATATTGATCCATCACAACGTTGATCCATCTGCTTTTGGCTCCTTTTTCCCAACACTCGTGGCTCCCAGCCTTCCCATAACTCTTTGATATACTTGGTAAAGCAAACAAATATGGGAAATTGTTCCAGTGCAGCCTAGTGTATGAATGCCTGATGGCAATCATTCCTAGTTCAGTGCTGAATACCTTCAGGGCAAACTGTTTGTTCAAGCGAAGAGGAAAAATGGAGAAAGCTAGATACTTCAGATGGAACGAGTTGCACACTTATATAGAGAAGCATGTAGCCTGACAGCTATCACAATGAGTGAAAGGTGATGTGGCGATAAAATCCTAATTAACTTGATGAAACCCTGCGCGTTGCTGCGAAAGTTTAGTACGATAATAATAAGTAAAAATAATGTGTAAGATTGCTAAACAATATAAGCTTATATAAGTTGTTATATAAGTTGATGTTGTTTATGATAATTTAAATTTAAATAGTATATAGAATGATGTTTAAATGTAAAAGTAAGATAATATGGCTTTATGAGAAAAGAAAAGAAGGGAGATAATTTAGATCATAAATTAATCATCTAAAGGGTGATATGATCTAATGAGAGAAGAGAGAAATAACATTAACTAAGTGAGAATGAACTATATATGTATATAGGATATTATAAAAAATGATGAAGAGATATGTTGAAATATTATGTGAATTATGTGAGATGATAATTTAACATGTTTGTATTTTAAAGCTTTAAAATTTAATAAATTATAAAATTATAGATAATATAGCATGCTTAGATGATATTTAAATGTAATAATTGTTAGTAGATGATGATGCGTCATCTTTGCATGTTGAGATTTATGATTTAGTGAGTTATAATTTTATGGTAAGATAGCATTTACACCTGAAAGTTAATCCGTACTGGCCTCTGACTGTGATGTCTCGCTAAAACATGGACCAGGGATCGAGTGAATTTATGAGGGCGAATTATCCCAGTTCAATTTAGGGTTTGTTATCCTGGAGGGTGAAACTTTTTTACATGGTAGGAGTCAGAGTGTACCAAAATGAGCTTTCTGTAAGAAAAGAATCAAATGAATTGCAATGCTATACAGTGTTAGCTACCTAATATGAATCTCGCAAGAACTCTGAAGAACACGAGAAAATTATCACCGAATCCGACAGGATTGGTGCCGGCGCCGCCTTCGCCTCATTTTCCTTCTTACTTGTTCAACGGACAAAGAAACAGAGTACATGAGTTTAATACTTCTCCAATCTCTCACTCTCTCAAAGCAACCTCGTCGTTTGCCAGCAAAGGTGCTCATTTGGCCCAATCTGGCCCATACACACGTGGGTTACAAAGACGTACGCGACTAGCTCTTCCAGCGGTAGTCTGCCACACCTCCCTCAGCTTGCCATTGTCATGTAGCCCATCCGACACATGCAGTGTCTTAACATACAGCTCCTACGGTCTGGCACTTGGTGCGATGTTAGCAACTTCAGAATTCACTGATTCATTCATCTAAATAAACACATGCATGCTGAGCTAGTGTACTGCAATTTGTATAATTAATGCGCTTAACAGTGGAGTAATACTTAACACTTCTATAAACAACACTGGCCATGCAGAAGATAAGTCTGAAACCACTAACCGGATCTACAGCAGTTGATTAATAGTTAGATGCTCACAGTCACCATTCGCAGGCAAGGCTAGTTTACCCAGTTTTTTTTTAGATACAACGCACGTACACTCATCCTTATAAAGGCACATACGCATATCCTATCCTTACGAGCACCTTCGAAAGACTGGGTCGACATATCTTGAGATTGACGAAGTCATCAGGAACGTCTCGTCGTCGACGAGTACGTCCTCTACCACTGAAAGAATAATTAGCCATAAATACAAACACCCATGTCAAATCTAGAATTTGAACCCGGGTAGACTAGTTCCATCACAAAGAACCTAACCAATTAAGCCACGCTCACTTCACAGCTAGTTTACCGAGTGACCATGATGGATTGAAGAATTGGAGACACATAGATACAAGCTGCGGCTATAAAGCCAATAAGATGAAATAACAATAAGATGAAACAAGAGCTGAGGGGCTAAGTTTTCAATTAAAAAAAGCTGCATATATCTGATTAGATATAGAGGTCGGTAAAAAATATCTTTCTTAAAAAAAAAGATGAAACAGGAGCTAGCTAGTAACGTATGGCCCCCGATCGAATTAGTGTCCGAAGTTAGCGACTCTTGATTTATGACATCAACTACTCGTAATAAGTTGAAAGTGCGGGTTTTTTGAAATATTCTTCTGAGTGTTCCTTTCATTTCAAAGATTTCTTGGAACGATGCAGAGGATGATTGTGTGTTAGGTCCTTTCTGTCATGTTTTGGCAGCGCAAAACTTTCAGGGCCCTGAGGTAGACAACGGGTTGGAGCACACAGTGCCTTTTGTTTTGGAACAAGAGAGATGATCGAATTAATTTAGAACGATGAAAAATGGCAACCCAACTGTTGGATGAGGAAGAACATGGGCAGATGCTAAGCAATGCCATCACTAATGGAGAAGGGGTTTTTAACCCCGGTTCGTAACCCCTGTAGTCCCGGTTATGCAACCGGGACTACGAATCCAGGACTAAAGATACCCATCTTTAGTCCCGGGTGAAATAATCGGGATTAAAGATCCATCATTAGTCCCGGTTGGTAACACCAACCGGGACTAAAGATGTCTGCGCCACGTAGCTGCCTCAGCCGTCTTTACTCCCGGTTGGTGTTACCAACCGGGACTAATGATATTTGTTTTAAAAAAAAACATTTGCTGGTTCTGCCAGCTGCTTGTTTATATATTATGCATATATCTGTATAAATACATATATATGTATAATATATATGTATATATAATATGCGTATATATGTAATATATGTATTTATATATATATATATATGCAATATGCATATATATATATATATGTATAAATACATGTTTTACATATATATATACATATATATATATCCTACATATAAGCACTGAAGTAAATATATACTTATATTATCGAAATATACTCACACCCATAAGTACATGAATGCACATCTGAATATGTACATATATGACAATCTTTCGTTAATTATAATGTTCTATTGTATATTACGAAGAAAGATAAGACATATTATCCATGGGGAGGATGATCAATAGCTCTTCCATCGTAGTAGAATTCTCCCGCGGGATCAATTATTTGTTCATTGATAAATCCCATCAGTTGTTCTTGAACAGCCTTGATAAATTCTTCGCTGGATAGGTTTTCCCTCATGTAAATAATCTATCATTTAAAAAAAATTGAGATATAAGTATATGAAGTCAATAAAATATCAGGACATAATGTATGAATAATTTTTACGTACTTCCAGATCCCTGTCACTGTTGATTTGCTGTACAAGTACGTGAGTATTTTCGCAGACGTAGTAGCCGCACAAGTTATTCTCCTTCTCCTGTTTTGCACACTTAAGGAAAAACGACGAGAGATTTAATGTACTAATTTTTTTTAGAAGCAATAAATGATTAAATATGTTTCAGAGCATGTACTCACCGGAAAATTAAATCTCCTATCAAGTTTTTCTTTCCAAACCCCGCGGACAAATGTACGGAACTTTGCCCATGCCCTATGTACAGTTGGAAGCTATGATTAAATACCGGAGATCTGCATAGTACCAATAGCAGTGTTCATAATTAATGACAGTTGAATAGATGGCATTACCTGTCTATCACTTCAAAAATCTTGGTGAAAGTAGACTCTGGTTTATCCATTGAGTCATAGACATGGACTTTCCAAAGTTCAAGGTCGAAGAGGAAAAGGACCTAGTGAAATCTGCAAATTCCGTCAGACGATATATATGTGACGGTATGAGTACGGGGAGGAAGTTGGTACAAATTTAAAAGACTGTTAAAACTCACTTTGTGTTGTAGGGCAATAGTATGTAGGTCTTGTAATGCTGCTGCACCAGGAAATGAACAATATTGTCTTCTGTATCTTTCTCAAAGTCCCGTATCATTACGTCATTGACTTTGCGGGGGTCCATGAATCCAATATTGAAAATCCCCTGCCTACGGCACGATTGAATCTCCATTCTACAAAAGATAAAGGAATTTGCATCAGTCTTATCGTCACATTCTAACCAGGGAATGGTACATAGAAGAAGCTAAGGAACAAAATAAAGTTTGCTAAAACGATACTTACAAAACCCAGCAGCTGAGAATGGAGACGTCAAGAGCGTCTAGCTGGTATACATCGAACACATTCTCGAAGTTGATCCACAGAACATCATCTCCTTGGTAGTAGTCTGTGTTTTTTATCCTCGCTCCAAACATTATTCTACCTCTGGATGAACGTTCCATATACCATTGATGGAATCGATGCATTTGTATTGAGAGAGTGTTCACCTCACCAGGCTTGACAAGCGGTTCACCGACTTTAAATTTGTATTTCAAGTCGGCTTCTGTCGCCATGGTTATCGGTGTGTCTCCCACCAGTTGCGCCTGCTCAGACCCGTCTCTTTCATCCATTGCCTCAGCTCCTCTTCACCGGGTGGTAGCAACGGCTCAACCGATTGTTTCCGCTGCTTTCCGAGCTGAGGCACTTCTTTGGCCTTTGCTCTTTGTTTCTTGTACGACTTCGTCACCGACCGATCATAATCGGAAAGTACAGCCCTCTTGACCGGTTCGCTCATCTTCTGGAAGAACTTCTTAGCAGCCGGATCTATTGGAATCTTCTTTGGTGGTTTCCGTGCCTCGAAGAACGCCTTCACTTCTGCTTGTACGACCTCCTCATTCTCCTCGAGAGTGTGGTCGTACGCCCTTTTCTTGAGAGCGGGGAGTTTTGGCTTGTCAAGTATTGGCTTCTTTCTTGGTGGTGTGGACTTTGACGGCGCGGGACGAAGTGGGCACGACTTTTTAGGCCGTGAAGGCGGAGCAGACGGTGACGGTGTAGGCGGAGGAGCCGGTGCAGGCGAAGAAGAGGTTGCAGGCGGAGGAGACTGTGGTGGAGGAGCCAGTGCAGGCGACGGAGAGGTTGCAGGTGGAGGAGACTGCGGTGGAGGAGCTGGTGCAAGCGGAGGAGAAGGTGCAGGCGGAGGAGACGGAGGAGGAGACGCCGCTGCTTGCACCATAGTATAATGGCGTGGGCTGTGTCTCCTAGTTTCGTCTCCCCATCTCCTCCGGGGATGTCCAGCTCGAGATCGACGAACCCTCGTTTCACCAATTCAACCTCAACCTTTGAGTACCCAAGTGGAATCGGTCTGCAATGATATGTCCCCGAAGGGTCGACTGGTATGGCCATGCCCGACGCCACCTTCACGAGAGTCAAGATTACTTAGTAATTAACAGATGCATGCACCACCGGTTATGCAATTTACAAGACATATATCATAAAACTAAGAGCATACCTTGAGTGATATGTTCTTGAAGGGAATGTGCAGCTCACAAGGTGTCCGCCGCGTGATTTCATCTACGGGGTACGATGGGTTGTCCTGAGCTTGCCCTGCTGCACCTTCCATGCCCTGTTCTCCTGCCTGCCCTGTAGAAGCACAGCTGCTGTGATTGCCCGAGGGGCTCACCATGATTGGAGGGGCATACAGCTGCACCGTCTGCTCGCTCTTTCGTTCCGCAAGGCGTTGGTCCACCCGTCGTTCGACCTCCTCTTGCATCCGTATTTCCTGCAGGGCGACCCTCTCCTCGAGATATCTTAATTTGTCCTCGGTATCCCTCTTGCTCCTCGTTCGACTCTTATAAGTGTGGCTGTCCTCTTGAAATCCGTATTTCCATGCAACCACGCATTTTCCCCGTGTTTGTCCTGGATGCTCGGGATTCTATAGTGCGAGCGTAAGCTCGTCCTTCTCTCTGTCAGGATGGAATGTTCCCTGAGCAGACGCCTCCACTACTTTCGTGAGTCGGCTAGCTGCTTCGCGGATCGCATCACCGAATACAAGGGAGCCATCAGTGGGATCGAGCTTTCCACCATGAGCATAGTACCAATTTCTTGAACGTTCAGGCCAATTCGTTGTGGCCGGCTCAATACCCTTTCCAATCAACCCGGCTTCCAGTTCATCCCACTTGGGGATTGCCTTCTTATAGCCACCTGACCCTAGCCGGTGATGGTACTGCTTCTTAGCGGCATTGGCTTTGTTCTTTGCTATTTGCGTTTGCCCGTGCTCGGAAGTCCTGTATGCAACAAACGCATCCCAATGATCCCTCAGCTTCGTTAACTTGTCGAAATCAGGTGTCAGACCATTCACGACATATTTCTTGTATAGAGCTGACTTGTACTTCTGGAACTGTTCAGCCATTTTCTTCATTGTCCATTCTTTCAGTCTTGGCTGATCTGCCTCAGGGACCGTGAAGGTTTCGAGCATGGTGGTCCACAGCATTGCTTTCTCCGTATCTGGCAGATAACTTTCATCATCCTCTGCTGTTCTTGTTTGACGCCAGTGCACTATGGTAATGGGCACGTGATCCCTCACGACCCAACCACGTGTCCCACAAGCTTACGTAGTATACCGGCCGGGGCAACTGGTTCGCCGTCTGGGGCCACTTTAGTAATAATATGCCTGCCCTCTAGCTTCCTTGCGGCACCCCGTTGTCCGCGTGCCCTCTTCTCTCCAACGGCCGGTTCCCTTTCACTTTCCTGTTGGTTTGTGCCCTTGTTTCCCTCCTCGTTGAGGTATTGGTTGGGGTCCTCTGGCTCCTCATCCGCCCAATATTGGCTGCTGCCCTCTGCGATCTCATCCATGAGGATCTGTTCATCATTGCAATCTGCCATCTGTTTGTAACATTACAAGGTACACATCAACTAACAGTATATTGTTTTACATATAATGACATTGTTGAGAAATACGTACAATGACCAGTTAATTCATTGTTATACATGCAACCTACGTGCATATGTCATATATATATATACACACACATGAAGGAATTCATGAAACTTGCCTTAGTTTTGCTTGGAGTTATTGGGGCCATTTAAGCTTGAGCGACGACGGGGGTCAGCACCTATTAGAAAAAAAATTAGACAAAAAATTTAAACACTATTAGAAAATGTACAAAGATGTGCTAGACATGTCCTTCACGTAGAAAACCTGTGTGACATCATTGGCTAGGACGAAAGGTTCGTCTGAGTATCCAACCTTGTTTAGGTCAATCGTTGTCATCCCACTGTCATCAATCGTTACGCCTCCACCAGTGAGCCTAACCCATTGGCATCGAAACAGAGGTACCTTCAGGGGTCCGTAGTCTAGTTCCCATATGTCCTCGATGACACCGTAATACGTGCTAGTTGCACCATCGTATCTCATGGCGTCGATACGAATAGCAGAGTTCTGGTTTGTGCTCTTTCTGTCTTGGGCTCTTGTGTAAAATATATACCCATTGATTTCATATCCTTGGAATGTCGATATCGAGTAAGAAGGCCCCCTCGCCAAGAAGGCTAGTTGCCGGTCAATGGTTTCTGCACCCATTAGACGTTGCCGTAGCCAAACGGGGAAAGTATCGATGTGATGGCGTGTAATTCATGCATCAGACTTGCCGATGTTTTTCGACCGAACAATCGTGAGGTGCTCCTCGATGTAAGGAGCCACCAACGAAGATTGTTGCAAAACCGTGAAATGTGCTTTACGGAATAAATCGTTGTCCACGGTCATTATTCCTTTTCTTCCAAAGTCCCCTTTCCCCGTAGTCTCCCCTCATGGCTTGATTCGGGTACCCCGATTGGACGAAAGTCTTCAATAAATTCTACGCAGGACTCAATGACCTCCTCTGTTCCATAACCCTTGGCGATGCTTGCTTCCGGACGAGAACGGTTACGAACGTATTTCTTTAGAACGCCCATGTACCTCTCGAAAGGAAACATGTTGTGTAGGTACACAAGACCGAGAATACTGATCTCTTTCACAAGGTGACATAGAAGATGCGTCATTATATTGAAGAATGACGGTGGAAAGATCATCTCAAAGCCGACGAGACATTGGACCACGTCCTCTTGAAGGGTTGTTAAACTGTCTAGATCTATGATCTTTTGCGAAATTGCGTTCATGAAAGCACATAGCTTTGTCATTGTTCCCCGAACATTATCAGGAAGGATACCACGAATTATAACAGGAAGCAGTTATGTCATCAACACGTGACAGTCATGAGACTTTAGGTTTGTGAATTTCTTTTCCTTCATGCTTATTATTCTCTTTATGTTCGAGGAGTATCCAGACGGTACCTTGATGCTCTCCAGGCATTCAAATATACTTTTCTTCTCTTCCTTGCTCAGGGTGTAGCTTGCAGGACTCAAGTAATGGCTTCCTTTATCCTTCGGTTCCGGGTGAAGGTCCTCGCGTTGTTGCATATGCTTGAGATCATTACGTGCTTCAAGTGTATCTTTCGACTTCCCATATACACCTAGGAAGCCTAACAGGTTGACGCAAAGGTTCTTAGTGAGGTGCATCACATCGATCGCATGCCGGACGTCTAAGACTTCCCAATAGGGTAACTCCCAAAAAATAGACTTCTTCTTCCACATCGCCGCGTGACCATCTTCGCTCTCTATAGGTTGGCTGCTAGGTCCCTTTCCAAATACTACTTTCAGATCTTTCACCATAGCAAACACGGTTTTTCCGTTGTGATGTTTAGGCTTAGTACGGTGATCTGCCTTCTGTTCGAAATGCTTGCCTTTTTTCCGTACAGGATGGGTTGCAACAAGGAATCGACGATGGCCCATGTAAACAACCTTCCTGCAGTGTTTCAGATACGTACTTTCAGTTTCATCCATGCAATGGGTGCAAGCCTTGTACCCCTTGTTTGACTGTCCGGATAGGTTGCTAAGTGCAGGCCAATCGTTAATGGTCACGAACAACAACGCTCGCAGGTTAAATTGCTCCTGTTTGTCCTCGTCCCACACGGAGACACCTTCTTTGTTCCACAGCAGAAGCAGATCCTCAACCAATGGTCTTAGGTACACATCAATGTCGTTAACAAGTTGCTTTGGGCCTTGAATGATAATTGACATCATGATGTACTTTCGCTTCATGCATAGCCAAGGGGGAAGGTTGTAGATACACATGGTAACAGGCCAAGTGCTATGGCCACTGCTCATCTCTCCAAATGGATTCATGCCATCTGTACTTAAACCGAACCTTACGTTTCGGGCATCCTCTCCAAATTCTGGAAATGTTCTGTCGATGTTTCGCCACTGCAACCCGTCGGCGGGGTGTCTCAGCATCCCGTCTTGTTGACGTTCTTCTGCGTGCCAGCGCATCATGTTAGCATGCTCTTTGTTCCTGAACAAACGCTTAAGCCGTGGTATTATAGGGAAATACCACATCACCTTAGCAGGAACTCTCTTCTTCGAAGGCTGTCCGTCAACATCACCTGGATCATCTCGTCTAATCTTGTATCGTAGTGCTTTACAAACCGGGCATGCTTCTAGGTTCTCGTACTCCTCACCACGATAGAGGATGCAATTGTTCGGACATGCGTGTATCTTATGTACTTCTAGTCCTAGAGGGCATACCACCTTCTTAGCTTCGTACGTTGTTTCGGGCAACTCGTTTCCCTCCGGAAGAATGTTCTTGACGAGTTTCAATAACTCGCCAAATGTCTTGTTACTCACACCATTTTTTGCCTTCCATTGCAAGAATTCTAGCGTCGTACCTAATTTTTTGTGCCCCTGTTCGTAACCTGGGTACAACGAAGTTTTGTGGTCCGCTAACATACCGTCCTTTACGTCCTGCAACATTTGACCAAGATCATCTACAGCGTCGTTATCTTGAACAGCTCATTCCGCCTCGCCTTCCGGATTTTCTTCAAATCCACCGTATTGATGAGCCCAGTCCGGAATATTCTCGTCTTCTACTTCATCTTCTTCCATTGTAACCCCTAGCTCTCCGTGCGAGGTCCAACAATTATATCCAGGCATGAATCTAGACTCAAATAAGTGCGCATGAATAGTTCTTAATGATGAATACTCCTTTTGGCTACAACACTTTTTGCATGGACAACACATAAAATCCTTGTACTTGTTAGCATTGGCCACATTTAAAAAAATAATGCACGCCTTCAATAAACTCTTTCGACCGTCGGTTCGCGGTGTACATCCATTGTCGATCCATCTAGACATCAAATAGTCCAATGTTACTAACAAAATCCACATTCTCGAAACTAATTAAATAATCATACAAAAATTTAAAACATCATTATTCAAAGTGAAACTAATTTCTAGAAAAGAGAATGGAGAAAATATTCTAATTTTGCCTAACATATTTTGCCTAACATCATTATCCAAATTTTCTAATTTCAAAATCAACCTAATTTTGTCTAACATATGTTCTCTCTCATCATTTTGCATAAACCTTTATGGAGAAAATATTTTATAGAAACAAAGCTATAAATGCAATATGCTAAGCATACATTATTAGAGAATGGATTTGCTAACCTTTTCAATCTCTCCGATTTGTATATTATCACCAAAACAAATTTATCAAAAATTTTGGCAGCACTTCCCTTCTTCCTCCTCCTCTTGGCAGTAATGGCTCGGGCTGGAGGAGGAAGAAGTATAAAAAGGTGGATCACTATAGTCCCGGTTAATAACACTAACCGGGACTATAGATCTAAATTATCTTTAGTCCCGGTCTGTGTTACCAACCGGGACTAAAGTGAGGATCTTTAGTCCCGGTTGATTACACCAACCAGGACTAAAGATCCCCGTCCCCCTGACACCGGCCTGACAGGGCCGGTGGGTGTGTGAAACGGGACTAAAGATGATCTTTAGTCCCGGTTGGTGTTACCAACCGGGACTAAAGATCATCGCGACCCGTTGCCTTTTTTAACCGGGAATAAAGTTGATCTTTAGCCCCGGTTTATATTCAAACCGGGACTATTCCGATTTTTTTGATTCCGACCAAAGATCAGTTCTCCAGTAGTGCATGCATGGTAGTCTATGCCATGCCCAAACTAGTTTTGATGACCAAACAGAACGAGACGCATTCTCGTGTATATCTTCGATTAATATATATCTAATCTACTTTTTATGCTGCATGAATATGGGGAGATGACTAGCCCTTCAGTAAACCGTGAAGTTTATGTTCCAATTTTTTATTAACCATTACAAATTTAACTGAACTTCTTCCTATATTTTGTTACACTACTTTTGTTTTCAGAAATATATGTAAATTTAACAAGCACGCCAATAATTTCTCGTCGAGAATGTCCACTGTCTAGTACTCCTTCCATCTCAAAATAAGTTCACCCATCTCACATATACCAATACAAAATCAAAAAGACTAAAATACTTTCACCTTATTTAATAACAATGTAATTATTCCACGATTTATCCACTCCTAATGCATTTATTTTCTATTTTTATAAATTTCAATGCAATGATTATGATTACTTAAGAATGCACTTATTTTGGAATCAAAGGAGGAGCCAAAACTGAACTTATTCTGGGACGGAAATAGTATTTCTGTTGGAGATCATGCACACCTCAGTTGACTCAGGGTACCATGCTGATTCGGTTGACATCTCAAGCTGAATAAGGATCCTGATGGATATAAGCTAACTTAGATCATCTCCAACTGCCTACCTAAATCAGACTCACACCTATATAGTCAGTTCTCCAATTGATTTGGCAAGCCAAACTCATTGTTCACTCCAACAGGCTCTCCATTTACATTCTCTGTTCTGAGCCTATGACGCTGGGACCCACAAGTTAGACTCTTCTACTCCTTCCTCCTCTTTCTCCCCCTCTTCCTCTACTCCCGACCCTTCAACTTTTTTGTTGCGACGACGTATGCGTGACGGCGATGGCTGACGACGGCGAAGACACGGGCGACGGTGTACAAGACAATGGCAGCGGCTGACGACAACTCGGTGTGGGCGGAGGCAATGATGTCGGCGAACCAGTGCGTGGAGCTATAGGCAGCGACCGCGTGGCGCCCAAATCCACGCCACCGGCCAAATCCGTGCGAGGACGAGGACCACACGGAGGCAGCCTTAGATCATCTCCAACTGCCTACCCAAATCAGACTCACACCTATATAGTCAGTTCACCATTTGATTTGGCAAGCCAAACTCATTGTTCACTCCAACAGGCTCTTCATTTACATTCTCTGTTCTGAGCCTATGACACTGGGACCCATATGTTAGACTCTTCCACTCCTTCCTCCTCTTTCTCCCCCTCTTCCTCTACTCCCGGCCCTTCAACTTTTTTGTTGCGACGACGTATGCCTGACGGCGATGGCTGACGACGGTGAAGACACGAGCGATGGTGTACAAGACAATGGCGGCAGCTGACGACGACAACCTCAACGACGACTCGGTGTGGGCGGAGGCAATGATGATGGCAAACCAGTGCGTGGAGCCATAGGCAGCGACCGCGTGGCCCCCAAATCCACGCCATCGGCCGAATCCGTGCGAGGACGAGGACCACACGGAGGCAGCCTTAGATCATCTCCAACTGCCTACCCAAATCAGACTCACACCTATATAGTCAGTTCTCCAATTGATTTGGCAAGCCAAACTCATTGTTCACTCCAATAGGCTCTCCATTTACATTCTCTGTTTCTGAGCCTATGACACTGGGACCCATATGTTAGACTCTTCTACTCCTTCCTCCTCTTTCTCCCCCTCTTCATCTACTCCCGGCCCTTCAACATTTTTGTTGCGACGACGTATGCGTGACGGCGATGGCTGACGACGGCGAAGACACGGGCGACGGTGTACAAGACGATGACGGCGGGTGACGACGACAACCTCGACGACGACTCGGTGTGGGCGAAGGCAATGATGACGGTGAACCAGTGTGTGGAGCCATAGGCAGCGACCGCGTGGCCCCCAAATCCACGCCACCGGCCAAATCCGTGCGAGGACGAGGACCACACGGAGGCAGCGGAGGTCGTGCGGCCCCTCGAATCCATGCCGCCGCCCGGATTCGGTAGGGGCAAAGATGGCAGAGATCACGCTGGGGTGGAGGCCTCTGATGACGGCGGCGGCGATGGCTGGTGATGGTGACCTTGGTAGACGCAGCGGATGGCAACGGCGACCTCTTTTCTATGTGGGTGTTGGATGGGTTGGGGAAGAGAGAAGGGGAGAGAGGTGACTGACGGTGTGGGGCCCATGGTTGGCAACCTTATTTGGCCAGCCGAGCAAGATGGCCACGTTAGGCCAGCTAGGGAGCTAGTTTGACCAGTCGGATGACTTGGCTTGGTCATCCGGTTGGCAAGGCTGTTGGAAGGCATTTTTTCATCAAACTTACTAAATTTTAACTTAAAGAGTTTATTGTAGAGGCTGTTGAAGATGCTCTTATGCATAGATAGATAGCCACCAGTCCCATGGTAGAATTTTAAGGAAGAAGATCTCATCCTGATACCATTAATTTCCAACAATATATAAGTATAGGGATGGATCGAGCTACGTCATGAGAAGAGGGCGGTGCCTAGTAAAGTTTTAGCTATAATTTACCTATTTTCACCATAAGTGCACTCCTCAGTGCTAATTCAGACACCAAACGCTATTTCATTCTAACTCCGCCCTAATATATGGCCTATTTTGGCCTGCCGACATATAATTAAATTTGCTTTCATGAAGGAAAGGAAAGAAGCGTATACTTGGTGATACATAAAAACAAACGATAGATAGATAGAGCCCTGCGTGTTTTGTTCCATATGCTTCATACTTCTGGGTGCGCAAAAGGTTTGGTAGAAGAAGATAATGAGACCCACCAATATGAGATATGTCAGTCAGGTTAATGGTGCACACAAGCTAGTATCTGTTGTGTTAATGAAACCAAACTTATCTGTGTTTTCCTGGTCATGCATGCAGTCAGTAATTGAGTTTGGCCTATGGTAAATTAAGAAAAGTAAAGCACTGAGGTGGGTAGATATGTTATAAAACTGACCCCAAAATCACCATTGAAAACCAAACATGACAGAAATATCATAGTAGATCCTAAACTGATGATATCAAGGCACGATATTTGTTAACGAGGTTCGATCGAATTCTACATCCTCAGAACACTGATTACAGGAGCTCCTCCCCGATCCAGCATAATTACAACATATCAGAGATACAACGACTCTCGATTGGATACTGTTGGTAGCTGTTCCCTCTTGCCTATGCTAAGTCACCATGCATTACAATAGGTCCACCTTTCTATTTAAGAGAGAGAGCGCCTAGGATAGAGTTTGATTTTTGTAGTATAACTCCAAGTCCTAAAATGTATTCGGCTATGAACACATATTTGACACAAACTCTAATAAACTCCACCGTAGAGAATATGCCATGACAATCTGAATGTGCTCCATATGTGAACCTCCATGTACCCGAACTTAAGTTAATTGTTTCCTTTCGGCGCTCATGCCGAGCCTACGCCAAGCTCATGACCTTCAGGATCATGCATTGCAACACCAACATACCTCTCTTCCATGACTCCACCTGCAATAGCCCTCCCTTGTAGCATATACGAACATAAGCCTACCCTCTCACTAGTCATAAAAGTCTTCTTGTCCTTCATGATGTTCATGGTCTTTCTATCATAATCCACCTAACAGAACCATCCTTTCTCATGTAGGAACCCAAGCGAAATTAGACTCCTCCTTAGCCCTAGCATGTGTTTCATATCCTGAGGCGACATCTCATTTCCATCATACATTTTGAACTTGATATTGCCCACTCCAACAACATGGTAACTCGTGTCATCGCCCAAGTAAAAAACACCAAACTCACCAGATTTGTACGAAGAGAGAACCACTCCCGCTTCAATGTTACATGATAGGAACTAGCCAAGTCCCAATATCCACGCTTCACTAGACTTCTTGTTAGAAACCGTGAGAATCTCATGGCTCCTGCTATCTGAGTCATCATCATGAGTAGTTAAGCATGCCATTGCACTTTTCATCTTCTTCAGTAACAGACAATTCCGCCTTATATGCCTAAAATCATGACACTTATAGCAACGTAACCCCTTCTTCTCCTTTCCATGCAATGTCCCTGCCTCATTGTCATGCTTTTCCTTGATCAGCAAACTTTCAGCCTAAGCGGCCTCCATTGCCTTGTGTTTTTTTATCTTCTCAAATCCTGCGCAGGCAACGTTGAGATTATCTCCATATTCTATATAGTATCCTTGTCGTACGTCAGGGTAGTCACTACATTGCTGGTACTAGATGAGGCATAGCTGGTGTAGTTGCCTCTGTTGGTGTTGCCGTTCTCCGTTCTCCCTTCTCCAGAGTCGTCGTTCCCTTCTCCTCCAACAGCTTCGGTACCGATGGTTGACATCTTGATGTAGAGGAAAAAGAGCCTGATGAAGAGGATGTAGTGTCGATGGAGCAAAGTAGGAGCAGTTGTGCCGGAGGACGCTCCCCAAAAACTTAATCGCCCGCCTACCCTTGCTGGTACACAAGCGGACGGAGTTTTGGAGGCCTGCTCGTCCCGAGCACCAGTGCACGTAGGTGCTCAGAACCGGGGAAGTAGTGACTAGCACAGGTACAGAACGTGAGGTGTGCGAGAGAGGATGAACAGAAGAAGTCTTCCTGTTGTTCTGTTGGTACGGGTTATATAGTGCCCGAGAGAGTAACGTTCGGGAGTAATCAAATCGAAATCAATCTGATTGAATTCTGCAATTAAAAACAAAATCAATTTCAGGAATAAGTCGGGATTGAATTAATTCACCCGTTACAGAATTAATCAACTGAATCAATATGATTTAATTCCCGTACGTTACAAAACATTGGAAAGAGAGAGAGCAGCCGCAGTCGCTAGCCAGCCACGCCATGCCACACCTCGCCTGGCCCATCGGGCTGGCTAGGCTCAGCACGCGCGCGCGCGTGGTCGTCCCATCACCATCTCAACCACTCAATAGGTGCTCTCTGATAGCAGGATATTTAAGTTGAGATCTCTCCACTTAAATTTTCAAGGTGGTATTAATACTCTTAACATTAATTGTGGGCCCATGGAATTTATTAGAATTAAATTGGGCCTAGCCCATTAAATCTAACAATCCCAACTAAATTTTAGGGCTCACAGAAAAATTTTCTCAGTTTTGTACCTGTTTGTTATACCAAATTTTCGGTGGAGACTATTAAGTTGAACTTCCACCTAGAAAAGGAGCTACACCTGAACACAACTGAACAATGGACTAGGCCTTGAATTGTCAATATTGTGCAATCAGGCTTTACTTAATTCCTTAACTCATACTAAGCTGTCTTTTGCATCCCCTCTGTTTGGAGCGTATAAGTCATACTTTTCATGAATATCTAGAGATCACCCAAATCTCATAGACTGTTACTAGCAGTCGAACTCATATAGGTGTGTTCCTTCTAAGATATTTTGTAGGCCAACATCTTTGCTTTTAGAAAAAGCCACTCGGATCACATTAAAGTATGCACCAACCTGCCATACAGATAAGGAGAGAAGTACATCAGAGAAATGACCCATTTAAGGGTCTCTCCTCCTAGCCATCCAATAGCTTGTTTCGCCATCCTAATTCACATGACCGATCACATAGGACAGGTTACCACTATTGTGTAACTTCAAGTGGATCTCAAGCCCATCTCACTCGATGCACTATCTATCACATTACGCGATAGCCCCTTAGTAAACTGATCTGCTTGATTTTTAGCTGTATGCATATAGTCCAATGCTATTACTTCGGAGTTTTTCAGTTTTCTGATAGACTTCAGTCTTCTGTTCACATTCCTAGATGACTTCATGTTGTTCTTCGAAATTTTCACCTTAATAATCACCTTTTTATTATCACAGTTCATCAGGATAGCTGGTATTGGTTTTTTAATCACCGGCAAATCCATCAGGAGCTAATGAAGCCACTTGGCCTCAACAGTGGCAATGTCTAATCTTGTGAGTTCTGCTTTCCTTGTTGACCTTGTTAAGATGGTCAGCTTGCAAGACTTCCATGAAACAGTGCCATCTCTAAGTGTGAACACATATCCACTTGTGGCTTTTATCTCATCAGTATCAGATATCCAGTTTGAATTACTATAGCCCTCCAGTACTTTTGGGTACCCAACATAGTGAATTCCATAGCTCATAGTGCCTTTTAGATAGTGCATTACTCTTACCACAGTGTAACACCCTGGGGAAATTCCTAAATAAAAATACACCGTTCAAAAATCCTTTCTGTTTCATGTTTAAATTTTTGCATCATGCCGACAGTTTCTTTGTTTTATGCCAGTGCCAAACTTTTATTGAAATTTACCAATTTTTCTACTCCTCTGATCTTCTGGTCTTTGTCCCAGGATTTTCACTCTAACCAAAATTAGTTTTACTCCAAAAAGTCCACGTAAGCTCCCTCTACTATGGCCTTCTTGTTGCTGGGCTTTTTCTGGAAAAAGTCCATGTTACCTCCCCAAGCCCTTTTCATTCCTATTAGGTTGGAAAAGATAAAAGTCTAATTTTCCCCCATACTATTTTTGGCGACGACGTCGCCGTACGCCGCGCCGCTACGACGAGGCCGCTACGACATCACCGGCTGTCGCCTTCCGCTCCTGTCTCACCGGCGAGCTTGCCGTCCATTCCATACGCATCCGGCCCCACCTCGCACCGCCGCGAGCCATGCAGCAAGCTAGTTGTGCATGCGCGTGCATGCAGGCAAGCCAGCCACGAGCAAGCACCATGCAACTAGCTAGCTATGCGTATGCCTGCATGCAAGCAGCTAGTCGAGCCCAAGCTAGCATGCATGCAACAGCCTATGCAGTATACGCGCCAACCCGCGCGGCCGCTGCAACTCCCCGTCCCTGTCTTCATGGCCATTTAAGACGAGCTCGTGCGGTGAAGCCTATATAAGGGCAACCATAGCCAGTATGCAACCCGTCCCTTTCCATCCTCTTTTCTCCTCCTCCTGGCTTTCTTTCTCTTCAGTCACACCCTTCCGCGCACACGCCGCCATCTCTCCGCTTGCTCCGCCGCGGCCGGTTTCGGCTGGGCCTCAGTTGAGCAAGAGGACGGATAGGCCGCCGCGCCGTCATTTGAACCCGAGAACGACTGACTTATCGAACGGCTAATCCCTAACATCTGACCCGCTGACTTCTAACTCACTAACCCGCTGACTTCTAACTCACTAACCCGCTGACTTCTAACTCGCTGACCCCTGACACCTAACTTGCACTAATCCGCTAACATTTATTCCTTAACGCTGTGTGTTCGTTTGTTGCCGAGCGAACACGTGGTGGGCGAGGACGATCCGCGGGTCGACCGGCCCCAGGCAGTACCTCGACGACCGTAGTTCGTGCGAGGACCGTCGGTCGGTACGCCGCTACCCGGCTGCCGCAAGGTGAGCTCCCCTCCTGCCCTTCCTCTTGCTTTCGTTTCCTTACCGCATTTCTCGTCTACCGTCGTTACCGCGGCACGGTGGCGTCGTGAGACGTGACACCGTAACCATTCCTTGCGCGACCGTCCTTCGCAGCGATCGCCGCATCACAGCCGGCCGTGCATACGCCATATAGCTAGCGGCCGAACGTGTGCATGCATGCATGTAAGCAGCTAGCTAACTGCAGGTATGCGCATGCATGTATGCATGCAGCCACCCGAGCCGTCCTGGTCGCCGTCCGCCGGCCGCAACGGCTATAAAAACCACTGCCCCATCTTCGTCCTCCTCAGCCTCCAAGCCAAATGCCGACACCCGCAAACCGTCCCAGCCTCCACTCGGCCGACGCCGCCGTACCGCTCGCAACCGCTCCTGCCGACCGAGCCTCGGCCGAGCCGCGTCTGTGCCGCCTCGAGCCGTTCGGCCATCGGTCGGCCAAGCCACCCGGGACGCCTCCCCGGCCGTCGTCCGGCCGAGCCGTAAGCCGTTTCGCCTCCGCTCGGCCGTGCCACCTCTGCCGAGCAACCGGCTGCTCCAACCGGCAGGACGCCGCTCGGGCCAACGCACTGCGACCTCCGGGCCGTGCCGCGCAAGCTGAGCCGGCGCCAACCCGCCTCCCGCCGCGTGCTGCGCCACCACAGACGCCGCGCCGCCCAGCCGCCACCCGGCCGGCGCCCACCCCGGCCATGCTGCCGCACGCCGCCCGGCCTCACCCGCCAGAGCCATGCCCGGCCGACGCCAAGGCACCGTTGCCCAGCCGCCTGCCGGCCTCCCGGCCATGCCAAGGCCAGGACCCCGAGCCTGCAACGCGACCCCGCCGCGCTGCTGAGCCGACGCCGCCGCTCCCAGCCGCGCCGCGCGCCCGCTCGGCCGCAACCGAGCCGCCTGGCCGCAGCCGCCGTGCCGCCTGCGCGCCGTCCCCGCCGCCTGCGCGCCGTCCCCGCCGCCTGCGTGCTGCTCCGCCGCCCTCGCAGCGCCTCAGCCGGCCGGCGCCCTTCGGCCTCTCCCCCGGCAGGAACGAACAGAGAGGCAAGAAAGAGAAGAGAGAGAGGAAGAAAAGATAAGAAGGAGAGAGAAAGAGGAGGAAGGAGGAGAAGAAAAAAAAAGAAAGAGGAAAAGAAAAAGAGGTGGGACCCGCCAGTGGGCCCCACTCTCTCTCTCTCCATGGGCCTTTGACCGCAGGTCTAAATCCCCTCCCTCTTCTTTCAGGGCCGAGCCCATAAGAGTCCTCCTGCAAAAGTCTATATTATATCCTCCGGGCCGAAACCCACCAACAGCCTCTCTCCTCGACGAAGTCTAATTTATACCCCCCCTACTCACCCAACTCTCCTCTTAAAGTCTGTATTACGTCCCTAACCGACCTACATCACTTTGGGCTAAGGCCAAAGCACTCCCAAAATAAAAGTCCAACATGCCCCCCCTCTGAGCCCCTCAGCCAAAGAATATTCCCAAGAATATCCCTCTCCAAATTAATAAATCCATTTCCGTATTTCAGAAAATCCATAATCCTCAAAATCCGTATCTCCCTCGTTTTAAGTCGAAATTGAACAACTTCCTCAAAATCTTTCAAAAATCAAGATCTACGCAATGGCACTGGTTGGGTTATTTTCCTTTTTGGAATTTTTGGCTCTTTTTGTGTTAGCGAGTAGTTCGTGACGTTATTATTCGACCGGACAGGGTATATCTGCGAGGAGGAAATTGAGCCAATTGATAACGAACCCTCAAGTGAGCAAGGCAAGTCACTACGCCCCCTTCCTCGAACATGTTGATCCTATTTTTATAAATGTGTTGATTGCAAATAAAATTGCATGCTAATTATAAAACGCGTACCTACATTTGCTTAAAGCCTTACCTTTGATATTGTTTATCCTTATGTATTTACACACCTTTGTTACCTGAGTATATTACCTTACGCGTGATTATTTACTCACTGCTTAGCCCTGCTTACATAGACGTTATACACTCCATATGTGGGATATGTGGATGTGGTTACACTGATCACTCGATGGGAGTGATTGATAGAGATCGGGTGGAGACATAAGCGCCACCCACAGCATGAAAACCTTTGTGAAAACCCAAAAACTTAATTAAACAAAAGTGATTTCGACTGGGGCGGCACGGATAGAATATGGGTGGTTCTGGGAACGGTAAGCCGCCGACCCTGGTCAGTTAAGGACCGAGTCAAGAAGCTAAGCAGGAAACGAACCGAGTACGACCACACTTCTTGAGTGGGGTTAGACCCGGTGGACTAGGTTATTCTCGTGGGGTGGCACCCCAGACATGGTAGGTTCTGGATATCGGTATGGAAATGTGGAAGTGTGTGGTTTAATGACGTCAAGCTTTATATATGTATGATGTAACCTTCAATCTCGGGAGCGCCAGGACTCCCCTCACAACCGGCTCGAGGTAGGAATGTGGCGCCGGGGGTGCAATGGGGATTCATAGTCCTTGGAGCGGGTGCCGCCATGCGAGGGTAACTGAAAAACCGGGCCGTGACAAGTCTCATGTGTTGGGTGAGTCACGGAGTGTGGGATTAAAAGCGTACATCCACTGCAGTGTGAGTAAATTAAACTATTCGAATAGCCGTGCTCGCGGTTAATGAGCGCCGGGACTTGTATTACTCTTGACTAGACTCACATGTTTTTAATTTGGTTAGAAGAAGTTGGGATAAATACAACATGAGTGACCTTGCCCCATGCGTGGGAAGGTTACATTGTGATGAAGGAACTTCTAATTAATGACAACCTTTACATAGCGGCAATTCTTTTCATGGTTAAAACTGCTAGGCCATAGGCTTGTAAAATAACTTGTGAAAACTGGCTTTACGCAAATAAACTAAAACCTGCCTTGGATCCCTATATGCATTGGTTGCATTTCTATAGTGGTGACTTGCTGAGTACGGTTGGTACTCACCCTTGCATATTTCTACCCTTTTAGCTCTTGATGATGAGGACATGCCAGTCGAACTGATCCCTGAGGAGGGGGATGGTACGGAGGAACCATAGGGACTAATCCCCAGTTGATGCCTGTGGAGTATAGATGGACCGCCGCAGCCTCGCTTCCGCTATCCTATGTTATTTGGTATTGTATCCGGTCAGACACGGCCTATTAGAACCTACTCGGGTTCCCATGTAATATTTGGTATTGTAAGACTATGCGATGCAGACTATGTGTACCAGAGTTGTAATGTGTGTATACCAACCTACCGATCCAGGGAGTTGGTATTTGTAAACACATATGGTTTCCTGTGCTATAAAATCAGGGGCCGACAAACCTGGTATCAGAGCCTGCGACTGTAGGATTAGACCCCTTGGCACCCACCATCCGAGACTTCGTCTTGGCTTAGCCTCACGTAAGTGCACCCTGCGTACCAAAACAATATTAATTACAAAACTCTACCCCACTGCACGCGATTTAGTAAAAATTTTTATTGACTCTGTGCTTAATTTTTGTAGATGGACTTCACCTTCCACAGCCAGTACGCCCTTCAGCAGCTTCGAAACCAGCGCTTCTTCCTGGTCAGTTGGTACGGAGAGAACCTCGCTGAGGTTGACCACCTCTGCTACCTGCTTCGCGAGGCTGACTCCGTCATCTCGAACCTCCGGGAGAGGTACGAGCTGCTTGGTGAGCGGTGTGACAGCCAGGAGCACAAAATTTCTGAGCTGGAGCATGCGCTCGCCACACTCCGCCAGCAGACTGCACCAGTCCACTCAACACCGGCTCCGCCGACGACCAGCACCGTCAGCATTGGCTTCGCCACCACCTTCAGCCCACGGTCTACACCAGCCGCAGGGGCCGGCCAAGCCACTGCCACCCGCTCCCGCACGGCTGCACCAACATTCACACAGTACCTGGCCGCACTCCGTGCTTCGGTGGCCGCAGCGTCGACTACTGGGAGCCCCGCTACCCGCTCCTCGACTCCTGCTCAGGGGGTGGGACTCACCCCTGCTTCCGGCACGGCACTACTCGTCGCCACCACTACCACCACCGCTCCCATCACGACGGCTACCCAGGACGATGTGGTGATCGGTGTGGCGCCACCCCCGCCACCAGTGCTGCGTGCTTTCTCGGCGGCACCGACTACTGCAGCTCTCACCGCACTAGCCAGCGGCACCCTCGACGACATCATCAGATCCGTCATACCCGTTGAGGAGGACCCAGAGGAGAGGGTCGTGGAGATCGACGAGCCCCTTGTCGATACCACCTCTGACCCAGCAGCACGCAGGGGACGCCGGAGCTGCGGTGACCCGGCCACGTTCGGGAGACGTCGCCGTAGCCGCCTCTTCCGCGGCACCACCTCAGGCTACGACGGCGACCGCGAGTTTGACGAGACTGCCCCTCGCAGTCGCAGCCGTAGCCGCTCCCCTCGCCGCATGGGTGACGAGGCTAGCCGCGACCCGGCCTTGGACCCGCGCGTGGAGTGGGTTCTGCCTTAGGCAGGAACCATTGCGTGCCAGGAACTAGACTCGCTTTGGTGGTCCTCTGGACAGCGAGCCTGTTCCCACCCACCACTACTTAGACTCAGTAGACGCTGAGGTGTTCATTACTGTATTGTACCCCTCTAACCTGCGTTTGAGCAGAAGAGGTCGCACCTTCCTATTTTGCATCGTCATGTATGTAGTTGTACCTCCTTCCTTTATTCTAGCAGGGGAAGTAGGATGTACTTAGGCTTTGCACCAGTGCATCTGATTATATTATTATGAGTTACGCTACGATTATGGGAATGGTTGTCTCACAACAGATAACACAACATGAACAACATTAGCGCTGCTATACCATAAACAACCCTACCCTCTTACACTAACACTGCCTATGCCACCCTGCTATCAGATGGTGAACCCAAGGACCGCGAGATCGGGCTCCGGATCAGCCCGTACGCGCGATACGACGCCGCCACCACCTCCACCCCCCAGCATCGCTGAGTTGATGGCAANCACCAGTGCTGCGTGCTTTCTCGGCAGCACCGACTACTGCAGCTCTCACCGCACTAGCCAGCGGCACCCTCAACGACGTCATCAGGTCCGTCATACCCGTCGAGGAGGACCCAGAGGAGAGGGTCGTGGAGATCGACGAGCCCTTTGTCGATACCACCTCTGACCCAGCAGCACGCAGGGGACGCCGGAGCTGCGGTGACCCGGCCACGTTCGGGAGACGTCGCCGTAGCCGCCTCCTCCGCGGCACCACCTCAGGCTACGACGGCGACCGCGAGTTTGACGAGACTGCCCCTCGCAGTCGCAGCCGTAGCCGCTCCCCTCGCCGCATGGGTGACGAGGCTAGCCGCGACCCGGCCTTGGACCCGCGCGTGGAGTGGGTTCTGCCTTAGGCAAGAACCATTGCGCGCCAGGAACTAGGCTCACTTTGGTGGTCCTCTGGACAGCGAGCCTGTTTCCACCCACCACTACTTAGACTCAGTAGACGCTGAGGTGTTCATTACTGTATTGTACCCCTCTAACCTGCGTTTGAGCAGAAGAGGTCGCACCTTCCTATTTTGCATCGTCATGTATGTAGTTGTACCTCCTTCCCTTATTCTAGTAGGGGAAGTAGGATGTACTTAGGCTTTGCACCAGTGCATCTGATTATATTATTATGAGTTACGCTACGATTATGGGAATGGTTGTCTCACAACAGATAACACAACATGAACAACATTAGCGCTGCTATACCATAAACAACCCTGCCCTCTTACGCTAACACTGCCTATGCCACCCTTCTCTCAGATGGTGAACCCAAGGACCGCGAGATCGGGCTCCGGATCAGCCCGTACGCGCGATACGACGCCGCCACCACCCCCACCCCCCAGCATCGCTGAGTTGATGGCGACTCAGAACGTGCTAATGCGAGGCATGCTTGACATGCTCAACAATGGAGGGTCTGGGAACCATACGGCCCAATCCGGGTCTGCCGGAGCAACGGTTGGGGCCAGGCGGCATGCACCCAGCTATGGAGAGTTCATAAGGACCAGGCCACCGACCTTCTCGGAGGCCGCAGAACCACTAGAAGCGGAAGACTGGCTGTGCACTGTGGTAAAGAAGTTGGAACTAGTGCGAGCCGACGAAGAAGATAAGGTCCGATATGCCACTAGCCTGCTCGAAGGAACAGCTAGTGATTGGTGGGAGACTTACAAGAAATCTCACACAGCAGACACGGACGAGCCAGACTGGAAAGAATTCACTGAAGCCTTCCGAGGGGCGTACATTCCGGCGGCCCTTATTAAACTAAAAAGAGATGAGTTTAGGGCCTTGACCCAAGGGGATCTGAGCGTGCAAGACTACCTCAACAAGTTCATACAACTGGCCCGCTATGCACCACAGGATCTCCCAGACGAAGACGAAAAGGTCGATAAATTCCTGAACGGAATGAACGACGAACTACGTAGTCAGCTGATTACGCAGGACCATGACACTTTCCAAGGACTGATCAACAAGGCGCTCCGAAAGGAAGCTGATAACAAGATAGTGAATGCCAACCGGAAGCGCAAGTTCGCAGCCCTCAAGAACAAGCAGCAGCAGCAAGGGCAAAGGTTCAAAACTAATGTCGGACAAGTATGGAGGTCGGTATACTCTGGCTCTTTTCGCCCCGCATCCACCCCCACCACACCCACCGTCCGCCCCGCTGCAATACTCCGCACCCCTACCTCTACCATCCCTGGCTCTGGCCCCACAAACATGAACTGCTTCAACTGTGGTGGAGCAGGCCACTTCTCCAGAGAATGCCCCCTGCCCAGAAAAATTCCCTCCAAATTCCAGACAAATCCCGCCCCCGCCCGTGGTACTTTTACACCCTCTGCGCCCCGGGCAGCCCCGCAGGCCCTAGTTCGGGCCCAGTCCACGTCCTCTGTTGCTCATGGCCGCGTGAACCACGTGCACGCGGAGGAGGCCCAGGAAGATCAGGGCGTTCTTCTCGGTACGTTTTCTATAAACTCTGTCCCGGTTTCGGTTCTGTTTGACTCTGGTGCATCTCATTCTTTCATCTCTCCAAAAGTCGTTCGAAGTCAGCAATTTAGGCTTTCTGAGTTAAATAAACCTATGGTCGTACACTCACCAGGGGGGATTTGATGGTGACCCGGGTTTGCAAAAATGTGCCGCTCCTTTTGCAAGGGACGGTGATTCCTACCACTTTAATAGTTCTCCCCTCTCAGCACCTTGACATTATTTTGGGCATGGATTGGCTATCCAAATACCGAGGAACCCTTGACTGTGCCCGAAGAATCATCGCACTAGCCACCCAAGGCGCCAACCCTGTAAGAATTGAGATCGGACCCCTCAAACTGGTGTCTGGAGACCAAAAGACCATCCTAGCCTCCCTTACCTTGGAAAAAACCCCCGTGGTTCGGGAATACCGAGACGTTTTTCCAGAGGAACTGCCAGGAATGCCCCCTGACAGAGATATAGAATTCGTCATAAACTTAATGCCCGGTACTGCACCAATAGCCAAGCGACCCTATAGGATGCCTGCCAACGATTTAGAAGAACATAAGAAACAAATTCAAGAACTCCAAGACAAGGGATTTATCCGCCCTAGTTCTTCTCCATGGGGAGCCCCGGTGCTGTTCGTTAAAAAGAAAGATGGTAGCCAAAGGATGTGTGTGGACTATCGCTCGCTGAACGAAGTCACAGTCAAAAATAAATACCCCCTTCCTAGAATCGATGACCTATTCGACCAACTTCAAGGGGCAAGTGTATTCTCAAAAATCGACCTCTGTTCTGGCTATCACCAACTTAAAGTACGCCCGGAAGATGTACCCAAAACCGCCTTCTCTACTCGCTATGGGCTCTATGAGTTCTTGGTCATGGCGTTTGGACTGACCAACGCCCCCGCTTATTTCATGAACCTTATGAATAAAGTATTCATGGAATACCTTGACAAGTTCGTCGTAGTGTTCATAGATGATATACTAATCTACTCCAAAACCGAGGAAGAACACGCGACCCACCTACGAATAGTGTTGGAAAAGTTAAGGGAGCACCGGCTGTATGCCAAGTACAGTAAGTGCGAGTTTTGGCTTAGGGAGGTGAGTTTTCTAGGCCACGTAATTTCAGCCGGAGGAGTAGCAGTAGACTCAACCAAAGTGGACGCAGTTACTAAGTGGCCAGCACCTCGAAGCGTAACCGAGGTACGGAGCTTCCTTGGCCTAGCTGGGTATTACCGCAGATTCATCGAAGGATTTTCTCAAATCGCCCGCCCTATGACACAACTGCTCAAAAAGGAGAAAAAGTATGATTGGACCGAAAAATGCCAAAGTAGCTTCAACCAGCTAAAAGCCAAATTAACTTTAGCCCCCATCCTTGTCTTGCCCGACATAGGGAAAGATTTCGAAGTTTACTGTGATGCTTCTCGTCACGGATTATGAGGTGTATTAATGCAGGACAATAAGGTAGTCGCCTATGCATCACGCCAATTAAGGCCTCATGAAGAGAACTACCCAACCCACGATTTGGAGCTAGCATCCGTAGTTCATGCCCTAAAAATTTGGAGGCACTATCTGATCGGTAACCGCTGTAATATCTTCACTGATCACAAAAGCCTAAAGTACATCTTTACTCAGGCTGACCTCAACCTACGCCAAAGAAGATGGCTAGAGTTAATTAAGGATTATGACTTGGACATCCACTACCATCCAGGCAAGGCTAATGTGGTAGCTGATGCCTTAAGCAGGAAACCCGCATGTAACATGCTAAGGGCCCAAGACCTACCGCCCACCTTGGAAGCTGAGTTCGCCCGCCTCAACCTAACCATGGTGAAGCAAGGGAGTGTGGCAAACCTAGAGCTTCAGCCACAACTCCCGGCCCAAATCAAAGACAGCCAAAATCAAAGCAAGGAGGTAGAAAAGATTAGGGATCAGATGAAGGGAGGAAAGGCCAAAGAATTCAGGTTGGATGAGCAAGGAATCCTTTGGTATAAACATCGGTTGTTCGTGCCCGCCGGAAAGAATTTTCGAAAGACTATCCTCACGGAAGCCCACGATTCGGCCTACTCCATCCACCCCGGAAGCACAAAAATGTACCAAGATATAAAGCAAGAATATTGGTGGCCCGGAATGAAACGGGACGTTGCGGAATACGTCGCCGTATGCGACATCTACCAAAGGGTTAAGGCCGAACACCAGCGCCCGGCTGGGTTATTACAACCATTAAAAATTCCGAAATGGAAGTTTGACGAAATTGGTATGGATTTCATAGTGGGACTACCCAAGACCGCTTCAGGTTGTGATTCCATCTGGGTAATCATAGACCGCCTGACGAAAGTAGCCCATTTTATACCAGTTAGGACGACCTACAGCGCGGCTCGATTAGCCGAGTTGTTTATAGCAAAAATAGTATGCCTCCATGGTGTCCCAAAACGGATTATCTCAGACCGAGGCGCGCAGTTTACCTCTCACTTTTGGGATCGGTTCCATGAAGCACTAGGCAGTCACCTTGCCTTTAGCACAGCCTACCACCCCCAAACCGACAGCCAGACGGAGAGAACCAACCAAGTTCTAGAGGATATGTTGCGCGCTTGTGTTATGGATTTCACAACGGACTGGGAAAAATGTCTGCCCTATGCGGAATTTTCATATAACAATAGCTACCAAGCAAGCTTGAAAATGTCCCCCAACGAAGCCTTGTACGGCCGGAAATGCCGTACCCCATTGACGTGGTCAGAAGTTGGAGAGGCCTCCGTCTTCGGACCCGACGTCGTGAGAGAAGCTGAAGAAAAGGTGCGATTAATAAAAGACCGCCTTCAAGCCGCCCAAGCCAGGCAGAAGAGTTATGCGGACACTAGGCGACGGGAATTAACGTTTGAGGTTGGGGATTACGTGTATCTCAAGGTATCACCCCTACGAGGAACCCGGCGTTTTAAGGTAAAAGGCAAGCTGGCACCGCGTTATGTGGGACCATATCCAATAATAAGCCGACGTGGCCAAGTCGCCTATGAGTTAAAACTGCCAGAAACCTTATCCGACGTCCATCCCGTGTTCCACGTCTCTCAACTAAAAAAATGCCTCCGCATACCAGAAGAGCATACCTTAGTGGAAACCCAAGAAGTAAACCCCGACCTCACATATCCGGAAAAACCGATCAAAATCTTAGAAGAAGCTGAAAGGAGAACCCGCTCTAAAACCATTAAATTGTACAAAGTTCTGTGGAGCAATCACTCGGAAGACGAAGCCACCTGGGAACGAGAGGAATACCTCAAGAGTAGATACCCCGACCTCTTCTAAAAAAAAAAGGGTAAGCAATCTCGAGGACGAGATTATTTTTAGGGGGGTAGGTTTGTAACACCCTGGGGAAATTCCTAAATAAAAATACACCGTTCAAAAATCCTTTCTGTTTCATGTTTAAATTTTTGCATCATGCCGACAGTTTCTTTGTTTTATGCCAGTGCCAAACTTTTATTGAAATTTACCAATTTTTCTACTCCTCTGATCTTCTGGTCTTTGTCCCAGGATTTTCACTCTAACCAAAATTAGTTTTACTCCAAAAAGTCCACGTAAGCTCCCTCTACTATGGCCTTCTTGTTGCTGGGCTTTTTCTGGAAAAAGTCCATGTTACCTCCCCAAGCCCTTTTCATTCCTATTAGGTTGGAAAAGAGAAAAGTCTAATTTTCCCCCATACTATTTTCGGCGACGACGTCGCCGCACGCCGCGCCGCTACGACGAGGCCGCTACGACATCACCGGCTGTCGCCTTCCGCTCCTGTCTCACCGGCGAGCTTGCCGTCCATTCCATACGCATCCGGCCCCACCTCGCACCGCCGCGAGCCATGCAGCAAGCTAGTTGTGCATGCGCGTGCATGCAGGCAAGCCAGCCACGAGCAAGCACCATGCAACTAGCTAGCTATGCGTATGCCTGCATGCAAGCAGCTAGTCGAGCCCAAGCTAGCATGCATGCAACAGCCTATGCAGTATACGCGCCAACCCGCGCGGCCGCTGCAACTCCCCGTCCCTGTCTTCATGGCCATTTAAGACGAGCTCGTGCGGTGAAGCCTATATAAGGGCAACCATAGCCAGTATGCAACCCGTCCCTTTCCATCCTCTTTCTCCTCCTCCTGGCTTTTTTCTCTTCAGTCACACCCTTCCGCGCACACGCCGCCATCTCTCCGCTTGCTCCGCCGCGGCCGGTTTCGGCTGGGCCTCAGTTGAGCAAGAGGACGGATAGGCCGCCGCGCCGTCATTTGAACCCGAGAACGACTGACTTATCGAACGGCTAATCCCTAACATCTAACCCGCTGACTTCTAACTCACTAACCCGCTGACTTCTAACTCACTAACCCGCTGACTTCTAACTCGCTGACCCCTGACACCTAACTTGCACTAATCCGCTAACATTTATTCCTTAACGCTGTGTGTTCGTTTGTTGCCGAGCGAACACGTGGTGGGCGAGGACGATCCGCGGGTCGACCGGCCCCAGGCAGTACCTCGACGACCGTAGTTCGTGCGAGGACCGTCGGCGGTACGCCGCTACCCGGCTGCCGCAAGGTGAGCTCCCCTCCTGCCTTCCTCTTGCTTTCGTTTCCTTACCGCATTTCTCGTCTACCGTCGTTGACGCCAAATCCGTACCGCGATGAGGATCCGGCGCGCGACGCACGAAGGCCTGGGAGATC